>VURO01018651.1:0-31646 GCA_015108175.1 Pelvicachromis taeniatus | reverse complement strand
AAGCAATGTACTCGATAATTGCCTGTGTTATTTCCACAGCACGTGGATCGTCTCTGGACATTTTCTCTCGTCTTGCAGGAGTTTGCTGCAGCGTGGGTTGTGTTGGTGTAGAAGCGTGGGTCAACTCTTTGTACTCGTTGTCGTGTTGGGATTTCAGGTGCTTGATTAAATTACTCGCGCTTCCTTTCGAGCCTCCTCTGGACAATTTGGCTGAGCACACTTTGCAGTCCGCCTTTGTTTTGTCGTCTTCGTTCACTTTGAGATAGTTCCACACGGCTGACGTGTCTCGCCTTCTCCCCGCTCTGAGCTGCAGCCGGGGCCTGGGGGCGGGCACTCGGCGCCTGTGACTAACCCCTTACATGCCGCTCAAACATAGACAGGTGTCAGATCGCGGTATCGGTCCCCGGTATCGGGGGACTTTTAACGAGTACTTTAGAAAATGTGGTATCGGGGCCGATACCAGGTACCGGTATCGGTGCATCCCTAATATTTAGATTGTTGTCTCTACGGTGCGCGTCATGTAGAGCAGGCGTCCATGTTGTTCCTTATAGTGACCCCAGTGGCTGATAAATACTGTGTTCACAGTGGGCAGTCTGCAGCAGCACTTCTGTCTCTGTCCTCTTCCTCCACACTCTTGGAGATCCTGGAAGCAATCAAACATCCCACGTAAGATCACTTTTTAATGTTTGTCTGCTGATTTGTTTTGGACCAATGAGTCGCTGCAATAACGGAATAAAAACTAAAGGTATGAAAGATTTGTCTCCATGGTCACAGCAAGCAGGAAGGGCCAAAGCTACAGTGTTGCGTTGAGCTCATAAGCTTCAGGGTTTGCATCCCCCAAACTAAAGCAGCTGCAGTTCCAAAATGTGCCCCATGGATATCTCAGAGCGAGCGTCTCTAACAAACGTGACACTCTGCAGCTTCCTGCCTGCTCTCTGCAGCTTCCTGCCTGCTCTCAGCAGGATGTGTGTGCTTGCATTACAGGACCGGTGTGCAGCTCCTCCCGGAGCAGAAGGGCCTGCCACTCAACTGCTTCATCAGCGCAGAAGTGGTTCACTGGCTGGTCACGAATGTGGAGGGTGTGGCCACACAGGGGATGGCTGTGGACATCATGCAGGTAGATGTGCATCTTTGATTCAATGGAACGGCGTGACGACGACCTGCTGATTACAGTCTGAGTCTAAATGCAGCGCAGGCCACGTCGTTAGTTTGCAGTGTGTGTGCGGCTCCATAGTGAGTCCAAGGATGTCCACTGCGTCAGGAAGGAAAGCGTCTGTGGTTGGTTGAGCCAGGCTGTGAAGACCGTGCCCCTGGAGGGGCTCTAAGCCGCCGGTTTAAGCCTGCGGCCCCTCTGCTGCTGACGCCTGCTCATAGAAGTCTCAGCACAGTCGTCCTGTTTGAAATGCCGTCTCTGTTGCAGCTCATGTGTTGTGTGTAGTCTACTCAGCAACTGCCTGTTCTGCAGAAAATGTTGGACGAAGGCTTGGTGAGCCACGCTTCAGGAGAAGCCATGCGCACCTTTGTCTATGGCTTCTACTTCTACAGGATCGTGGGCGAGAAGGATGGTGAGTGAGCCAGACGCACACGCCAACGCCGCATCCTTTCAGCGCGTGAATACATTTAAACATGTGGTCATGTAGATGTTTCCCCTGTAGGCGCCGCCCCCCAGCTCTCCACCGCAGCAGGTGGGGGCTGGTCAACTGCAGCCCTAGAGGATTTTTCCCTGTTCCAAAGGAAGTGGTTTGAGGTGGCCTTTGTGCTGGAGGAGCGGCGACCCTGCGACCTCCCAGCCTTCCTGCTGCCCTGGCTGCCCAGCCGGCCAGCTTCCTACGCTAGTAGGCACAGCTCCTTCAGCCGCAGCTTTGGAGGACGCAGCCAGGCCGCTGCACTGCTAGGTACACCCAGCCCTACCCACACCGCAGGGGAGGCGTGCCGTCCTCTCTCATCCAGTCTGATGCAGAGCACGCTCGAGCCCGCCTCAGGGGACCGGCAGAGCCCAGTATCCAAGTGTCACGAAGGGCAAACGGGGTGTGGGTCGAGTAAGCCACAGGAGATCCTGAGTGGATCCTTATTTAGGATTTGACTGGCCAACATCTGCTCAGCTGTGCGCCCTCAAGCTTTTGGGCTCGGACGACTCATGGTTTTCAGTTTATACAAATTCACCCCCCAAATATTTTTTCTTTCTTTGTTCCTTCAGCAGTCCTCACTGCACAGTTGGTACAACATAAAGTGTAGCAACACAGTAGATCTGTGCATGTGAACAGCTGTAGGCACAGAGTCCATGAAATCAGTGATAAACGGCGTGCTTCTGTCATACAGTTTGCATGTATTATAAAAATACTTTGTGAAAGTATTTTTGTAGATTAACCGAGGATCAGATGATGCCGTTGATTTGGAGCACCCCACACTGATGAGCCCTACATGTAAAAAAGCACAGACGTGACATCTCGTTCATGTGTCTCCCTGACGGCGTCTTCTCCCTGACGACGTCTTCTCCCTGACGCCGTCTTCACCCTGACGGCGTCTTCTCCCTGACGGCGGCGACACACGGATGCGGGGCTCAGTCGTCCTCACGGTGGCCTGTAGATCTGCATGGGACAGCAGTGCATGCACAGTCACTGTAGTTATTCTAGTATTTATGAATGTGGTCAAACGTTCAGTGCATGCTGTGTGTAGTGCATACGCAGCAGTAGTTGTACAGGTGCTGTGGTGTCGGTGGCTGAGGTGTACTGGTGCTGTGGTGTGTGTCGTCCTGTCCCTCTCCTGCCTGCACTCATTCTTCCTTCTTGCTTCCTGCAGCCATTAAATGCTTCATTTGTTACAACGTTGCTGTTTTGCAGCTTGACTGGCTTCCTGGAACGATGTCACGCTCACATCATCAGCTGCATTAGCATGTGCTGTTGTTGTTAACAGTGATGAAGCAGGTCTGAACCAGAAAACAAAGGCTTGATGTTTAATGATGCCAGTCTGCTCACATCTACGGATCCTCAAGTCTCAGTCCTGAAGAAATAGTCCGCTAAAACTTTATATATCAATAGGATGTTATAACTACCGTATTTTCCGGACTACAGAGCGCACCTGAATATTAGCCGCACAACTTGAAATTATAAAAAAAAATCATATTTTGATCATACATTAGCCGCACCAGACTAAAAGCCACAGGTGCGCTAGCGGGCTAGTAGCGCTAGCCAGCGGGCTAGTAGCGCTAGCCAGCGGGCTAGTAGCGCTAGCCCGCTGGTGGAGCAGCGGTCCGTTGCCCTCCACCTGCAAGGTGGGCCGTGCACCGCCGCTACTAGCAACTAGCCCGCGGGCTAGTAGCGCTAGCCAGCGGGCTAGCGCTACTAGCCTAGCTACTACTAGGGGCGGAAGAGCCCCGCAAAGTGGGCTGCGCACCGCAGCAGGCTGTTCACCTTGGAGACCTGCTGCAGATATGGGTACAGGGCCAGCCAGAGCCAGCTTGCTAATCTAGTCTCTTTTTCCTGCTAATTCGTACGGCACTACTTTGGCTGGCGGACGGACATGTGACCAACATATCACTCTTTTCCGTGTCTGATCACATGCCTTTCCGCCAGGCAAAATGGCGGAACAAACCAAAACAAATCCTCTTACGATGTCACAAAAATCATGAAAAAGCCTCAGAAAAGCCGCACCGGACAATAAGCCGCAGGGTTCAAAGCTCGTGCAAAAAGTAGCAGCTTATAGTCCGGAAATTACGGTATGTTACTAATGAACAAAAATAATATATCAGTGCTGGCTCACACATATCATTGTTTTGCTGCAAGACTGGACAGTATATGGATATTTAATGTAGTGTGTAATACAGAATCATATAAACATGGCACTTCTTGTAAATCACTGACACTTGGTTCTAACTGGCACTCAGCCACAAACATGTATCCAACTTTGGAGGCTCTTCCATGAAGCTGTCACCACCTCCGCCCTCACTGCTCCAACCAGCTCTGCGTCATGCCATCAGCCTCTCCTTTTCTTTGCTACTTTGTGTCCCGTCTTCCTGTTTCCCACCCTTGTCCACATGTTCTGTAGCTGCTACAGTTCCAGAGCAGAAGACGGTCACCCTCGATGTGGATGTCAACAACCGCAGTGACCGAACCGAGTGGTGCAGCTGTTATTACCACGGCAACTTCTCCCTCAACGCTGCCTTTGAGATCAAGCTCCACTGGATGGCTGTTACTGCTGCAGTGCTCTTTGAAATGGTAACCGCTGCGTGTCCCGCCCTCCCCCATTCCCCCAGCACAGATTATTCTAACCCCCAGTTCAGCACCGCAGAAACGGTACAAGCTGTGTGCCACTGCTCTGTTCACATAATGCAGCATGTGCATAGATCTATACATGCGGTATCGGTATGTATCCATTTCTCGTTGTTTGATCCGTTATGCAGAATGATCATAAACATGCTGTGTGTACAGGAAGTCGACCTGAGAGCACAGATACGTTTTAATATTGTTGTTATGGGAGTCGGCACCACCCTAACAAGTGTATTTGTCTTATTTCTAGTCCAAATCATCTCATCACACTTAAAATAAGACACAATCAGCTAAAGAGTATCATCTCAGTGACATATAGGAACGTTTTTACACTGAATCTTGAAACTTGAGAATTTTCACTTGTTTTAAGTGAAAAATCTGCCAATGGAACAGTGAAAATTGTCTAGTTCCAAGTGTAAAAACGTTCCTATATGTCACTGAGATGATACCGATGTCTTATTTTAAGTGTGATGAGATTGTTTGGACTAGAAATAAGACAAATATACTTGGTAAGATTTTGAGTTCTTGCAGTTTTTTGATGAGACGCATTCTGAGGATCATTTTGTTGTGTTCAGTATCTTTATGCATTATGGGATGGATGTTTTCACACATGCACGAATGAACCACACCATGAGGGTACACAAAGCCAAGTTTGTGGTTCGTTCGTGCGTGTGTGAACACACTGGGGGGTGGCCCAGCGTCTCAGAGCCAGCTACCCGGGTGTATTCGGGTGTACGTGGTACGTTGGAGCTCCACTGGGAGACGAGCCACAGCCACGGAGAACCGCTACAGTACATGAGCTGGAGTGACATAAAAATTCATCTTAAGAGCTGTCAGGCAGTCATAATGTTCATACGAAGCCACTGGTTCAAAATGCCAGAGGAAGTAACGGTCCCTATCCGTCAGGTACAAGGGTGGCACAGGAAGGCGGCGTCGTGCGGCTTCCTGTTGGTGCCGGTGCTGGAGGTCCCTTTCGCGCTGACGTCTTGCCTGTACGGAGACCCGCTGAGAGCGCAGCTCTTCATCCCTCTGAACATCCACTGCCTGCTGAAGAATGGCAGTGACAACCTTTTTGAAGGTGCACTCCTCTCTGAACAAGTCTTTGATGTGTATCCACGTAGCTCAGTGACATCACGTGTCCCTTTCATGTCCTCAAACAGGCTTTGAACCGGAGACGTACTGGGACAGGATGCAGCTCTTTCAGGAGGCCGTCCTCTACAGGTTACTGTCCACACACAACCCTGTGCTGTCAGGTCACACTGAGACGATGTTCCAGGGCCACAAATGTAAAGAGAGGCGACGGTGTCACAAATGTCGGTTCTTGCCTCTTGAAAAGTGCAGCCTGCCTCCCAGAGTGAGTCCCTGCATTGCTGTAGCTTCCTGAGCCTGGTCCCACAGAGGCTGCTTCTGCACGTGTGGGCGACCTTATGGTCGAGTCTCCACAGTCACAGCTGCAGATCCAGCTCGACCTCCTAAATGTTCTGCTGTCTCAGCAGATTAGTCCACCCATCTTGTTTAAATCATGAACCTTGCTCTTCACGTTATAAACGTGTTATGTTACTGGGAACTTTGTTGCCTCACAGTCAGCCCCACACTCGTGTCATTCTACATTTGTAATGCTGCTGCTTCAGTCGTTAACTCGGCCCTTTTCCTAAAATCAGACTTTCATCATGTGAACACTTTTTCTCCCAGGTTTGGATTTGTGCACGACAAGTTCTCTGCGTCCACCTTTAATTTCCCGTCTGAGAACAAGCCTCAGTACATCCACGTCACAGGTGAGTCAGGTCACAGCGTAGAACCAGACTCTGGCTGTTGGTGGGAAGCTGACGAGCGTCACTGTTTCAGGCACCGTGTTCCTGCAGCTGCCGTATGCTAAGAGGAAGTATTCAAGCGGGCAGCAGCGCCGCCGTAGAAACTCCACCACCTCCAACAGCCAGGGTGGGTTTGGAGGAGAGGAGCGGGTGGGCTACTACTGGGCCTACAACACCATGCTGACCAAAGCGTGGAGAACCGGCGTGCTGGGCGACGAGCGGCTGGCCGACCGGCTGCTCCGAGACTTCACGGACTTCTGCGGGAACAAAGACGGCAGACTTCAGAGCTTCTGGGACAGCTGCCAGGAGAAGATGAACGCCAGCGCTCCCTGACAGGGCCGCCTGTAGCGCCACGCTGCAGAGAGCTGCTCATTGTCCCTGCTGTTGGCGCTGCCGCCTCACACCTGACAACAAGCAATAAAACAACTAAAACTTAAATGAGGTGTGAAAAGCTGTGTTTCATGTTCCCTTTGTGACAGAACGTTTGCACCCGTCCTTCCCGTTCCGTTTGTGGACACGATTCTTTACTGTGGTTTGAGTTTTGGGCTTTCGTCCCCGTGGCGGACTCCGCCATAGCGCTCGCGCTCAGACGCGTGTGAAGGTGTTGCAGTGAATGTATGGGCACGGTGAGACCGTGCTGACACCCACAGTAGAAGCAACAGGTGGAGGTGGGCTACCTACGAGCCCCTTCCTCTGCAGTGGCAGCTTAGGCAGGAGTTACTCTGAACTATTAGGTGACTTTGTGCTCTGCAGTGAGAATCACAAGCACGTGACGTATGTAGTGACGGACTGGACGTGTGTGAATAAGTGTATTTGGGACAAATGAGAGTCAAAGCTACAACGTGATCACAGCTGGTGGGGAGTTGGCCTCGTTTAGACTGGTGTGGTAAATCGATGTAACTTGGTCGTAACCTTTTAAATCCACGTATAACCTTCCACGCCTTTTTGTTTCAGGCGGCGTCTTAAGTTATGACGTCCTGCTGAAGTTTAAATGGGACATTGAGGTGGGGGTGGGTGACTATAATTTTGAATCGGTAGTTCCACAGTAAGCTGTGTTACAGTGGATGCACAGTAGTGTCACTGACACAGGGTCAGAGCTTTGCTGCTGATAAACCTGAGTGTTATCATCTCCCAGCGTCCTCAAAGAGCCACAAAAACACAGCACAAAGAGGATTTCTGCTGTTTGGGCCACAGCAGCGTTCCACGCGAAGAAGAAGGTAATGGAGAAATGAATCCTGTTTAATGAGAATCATCACACACACAGAAGCGACTGACAAAGTAGACAAAGTTCTGCTGGACACGAAGGCTTGATCATTAAAAAAGCAGCTTTGGGTCAACATGATTTCCCACGCTCGTACATCAGTCTGGTTCTCCTACTTACAGATCATACAGACACACAGATTGGATCCCTTTGAAGTGTTTCAGTATCAGAAACAGCTGTAAGTCTCTCTTAATTACAACAATGTGTTTGGGCTTCCAAACAGGTAAAACATGGCAACATTTCACAAAACACACGGTCATTGCACGAGGCAGAAAATCCAGGACCGCTCAACCGCGGTGACGCTCAGCAGGTCAGCGTTGGTCTGACCGAGGCGCCGCAGGCCCGAGCGCTCCTCAGCAACACAAAGTCCAGAACAACGTCTTTGAGGTCAAGTTGTATTAGTGTCATCTGTGCCATCAGCCTCCACGTGGCCAATTGTAGTGGCTTATCAGCGTGTTGGGGGGGTATAGTGGAATGACCAAGTGAAACCTGGGCTCTTTACTGCTCTGGCCACTGAGGATGTGGGAACCTCTGGTTCCCTTCCCAGGGGGCTCGGTTCCCTTTGTCATCCAGAGCAGTAATGCGACACGCAGCCAGCTCGCCGTGCTGTGCAACAACATGTTTACTGTTTCAGCAGCATCACTGTTTCCACAGCTCTGGGTAGCGGCCTCGTTCACATTTCAGAGAATTTGAGGCTGAGCCGCTGTAGTCAGAGGACATCAGCAGTTCTTTATAAATGGCACCCTGGTCTTTCATGTGCATAGTGAAAAGCATCAACAACAGATAAGAGATGAAATCAGCTGCAGCATGACAGCAGTGAACACAGCAGCTACTGTGCTCAGGCTGTGATGTGCCAGGTTTGTGGCCTCCCTGCTGTTACACTAATGTGATCCCACAAACAGGACGGCTCGGTGATGGCCCCTCCCTGAGCGCCTCTGCTTAGATCCTAAAGTAAGCTAAGCTCCACACGGATGAGGCAGAAGGTTCAGTTTGTGTGGACATCATTCACGTTTCAATCAGTTCTGATGCTTCTGCACGGGTGGCACACCGTTTACTGTTTAGATGCTTGGTTCATGATGAAAAGTAATAATAAAAATATATCACAACAAATCAAAGACATGGCTTATTATGGGATTACATTCGGCGTCCTTCTCCGCGTGCTTGCTGTTGTGTGAGCCCAGCCTGGTTTTGACATTGAGTTTGGAAAATGACGACAAAAACAAGGTTATGAAAGGAAATCTCAGTTTTAAAACAGAAAGCCGTCTTAGTTTCAGCAGCGAGTCAGGAAAGCCCACAGGATCCAACGGTGCCCCAGGAACTGCGGTTTGGGGAGGAGCCTTGTCAGTTGATTGCATCACTGGGGATGACTGGCAGAGCACCTGAAACACACACAGTGAAAAGGTATGTAAGGGGTGAAGACGCGCAGGCAACGTGTGTGTGTGTGTGTGTGTGTGTGTGTGTGTGTGTGTGTGTGTGTGTGTGTGTGTGTGTGTGTGTGTGTGGCTAGGGTGGGGTGGGGTGGGGGCTGGTGCCTGCCTTTTAGAGAGGGCTGATTACGGCAAAAGCAGATGAAAGGACAAAATGCAGATGATCCTTAATCTCCTTTAGAGGAGTCGTACCTCCTCTAGCTTTTCTTCACCCCTTTATCTCGTGATTCCATTTCCCTTTCTTTCAAGGTCTTCCTCACGTCCCGTTGACCCCTGCCCATTTTTTTTCCCTCTTGAATCCTTTCTTTCTTGATCTTCTCTCTTCACTTCATTATCTCCTCTTATTCTGTTTCCCAGTGTACAGTTCTCATCTTTTTCTTTCTCTCCTCTTGGCATCGCACTCCTTTAATGTGTGGACGACATAGCGCCCGACCCCATGTAAATATGTAGGCTAATCTGAGCTTTCATTAGTTTGTGTACATGAATATTGCATGAATGGTTCTCCTGTGCTAGCCCAGATTAGTACTCAGTCTTTTCCCTTGGTTAATTGAAAACCATTATAGCAGGCTACAGTCAGGAGTCGCGCTCCGAAAAAGCTCCTTTCTCAGGCTGTGCTGAGGCTGCTCTGATCTCTCTCCCCCCCCCCACCACCACCCTCCGCACCGCAGCCGTCAAACCCAAAGCCCGCTTTTCAAATGGACACCAATCAAAAAAAGCTCTTCTGGGAGAGGCAGAGCAGAGTGGTGGGGAAATGAGGTTAAGTGTGCGAACTGACCGACCTTCAATATTGCAACGCCCTCCATATCAGAATCTGACAGCCCGTGAGGCTGTGGAAAGAAAGGGCTTGGTGGGACGAGTGTAATTGGACTGGGATACCAGAAAGTAGATGAAGCATTTAAGGCTCGGACCTGTCTTATTTTTCAGTGCATGAAGCGTGTGAGATGACAGATTCACCTCTTTGGTTTTTTTGACAAGAGCTTCTGCTTCCTTTTGGCAACAACAAACAATATACATCCATAATATGCACTCTCAGTGCTTTATTAGGTTTGGGTGTTAGGAGCTTATAAAACAGACGCAGCATGTAGAAAATTTAAGCTCATGATTTTATGCCCTATATATTTTCTTTTCTTTTTCTTTCTTTTTCTTTCTTTTTCTTCTTTTTTCGCTGCTGTTCAAAAATTCAGAAGAGTGTCTGTGGGGTGCTATTTTAAACAGGCCTCTCCCTTTTCTATCTGATCTCGAGTTGTTACTCGGGGATATGGGGGGTTGAGCAGAGTGTGTCGAGACTCTTTGGAAACCAGGTCCTCCATGTTGCCCCTGGTCACGATATCCCTATCAAGTAGCTAATTTTGTGCAACCCTCATCATCATCCCTTTGAAACTGAAAAGAGACACAGAGAGATATTATCTTCGGGATGGTGCCAAAATAAGAGGAGGAAATTGAGTGGAAACTTTTGATATGCATAAAAGAAAGCGGTATATCATCACATGAGCATGTTTTCCTGCCGCCATCCTCTCCCCTCATTTACTACTTTTTTAAGAGAGACTGTCTCGCTGCTGTCGGGTTTCCTCTATATCTTTCACTTTTGGATGTTTTGGGGTGGTTAGGAGTTTTAAGCTTGCGCGTGTAAGGCAATTATATATTACCATAGATGGAGCTATAGTATATGTGTGCATTCCTTCTAGAGTATCCTGAGAATACAGCACCTATGAGTAGTATTAACGCCAAACTTCAAGACAAACTCTGCAGTTTCCTCAAATATGTGTGCTTTTTGTGTTCGTATCAGAATTCTGTTTTCTTCCTTAACCTTGATGATATTCTGCTAGACACATTTACGTGTGCCGTTCCCATTATTTTCCTAGCTGAATGCCGAAGTGTTGTTGTCTACATAAATAAAAACATGTCATCCCCTTTTTACTCATTCCTCAGTTTCCCCTCCCTCCTGCTCCGTTTCCACCACATGACTCCGCAGCGCTGGCAGGTTGGTGGTAAGGCTTCAGGAATGGAAATGAGATGCGTGGTGGCACTGTGTCAAAGAGCAGCAGATTGAACATTAGCCTGAATCGTCCAGCAAATGTTTGCAGATTTTTTTTATTCAAATTAGCCCCAGAATATTGGCTCGGGAGCCAAGGATGTGGAGAGCGCTCTGCAGTGGACACCTGCTCTATTAACCCCACATGATGTGTTTGGGTGTGATTGCATGAATTAACACAAGTAGGCGTTGGAGAATTTGGTGTGCGAGCTATTTATGTTTTCCTCAGCCCTTGTGCCTGTGACTCGGGAGAGCTGAAAGTTGGATTTAGCCATCTTTAAGCGACTTCTTTGTTGTTATGGGGGGGGGGGGTTATGTCCACTCTGTGTTTGTTCTCCCTAAAGCAAAGTTTTTCTTTCTGTCTCAGGTTTAGTCAAGCAATGACTCTGAACCTGAGGAGAGGGAGGGCCACTCCAAGCTGACTTCAGACAGGGTTATTTATGTTGTGTGTGCCTGTCGTTGGTGTTTGACTTATTGCAGGGTCACAGGATGTGGGTGGATTTAGGTGCTACTTTATCACTCTTACCTCCCCATTCTTAATCAAGTCACGTCCCACCCTGTCACTGCGCTGGGTCACCTCCAGTATCTGCATCTGTATCCTGTGTGTGTGTGTGCGCGCGTGTGTTTGTATGAATGCATGGTGTACGCTGTATACTCTCCACTTGATAGTACTGGCTTGGACCACACACGTCACCTTTCTCCAGACACTGAAGAATGTATTTGTTTATAGAATTAGGGACCTTATACTTCAGTCACCTAGTTATATATACAGGAAAATTTTGCATTCACTGCAAAGATTCAGGGTTTCTGCTCATCTCAGTCAAAGTGTCTGATGTATTTTGTCTTATGCAGACAGTTGTGTACCGAAGGTCAAATATATGGACACATTTGACCTTCTGCACCACTCTGAGCACCAAATGCCGGAATGAAAAAAGGATTTTAGAAATAAAAGCATACATATATTTCTTCTTCTCCTCCTTTGAAAAAACAAAAAGCGAACACCTTGACTGCCATCAATTAGATTTGCGTTTCCGATATGTTATGCCAGCAATTTCAATTTCAGTTTTCTTTCTTAAAGCGGGCGCGGGTCGCCTTGAGATTCCAAATCTCATTTTAAGGAGTCTTTGGCGAAACAAGCATCAGCAACAATGTGAAGCTAGAAAAATAATTCACACAGGAGGTTGAGTCAGATTTTGCGCCTCTCTCTCCAGAGCCACAAAGGTGTTACACATACCGCTTTGTTCGCGTACGCAGCAGCATAAAAAAGGAAGACCAGAAAACGGATGCGTAATATCCCACAGGATGTTGTTTACTTGGAAGGATGGGCTGCTCGTTGTATCGACAAATCAAGCCAAATCAAGCCCAGTGCAGATTTGTGATGTCATATATTGCTGTGCTCCGTATATTGCCCTCAGACTTCCCCCTTCCCCTTGTCCTTGGTTGGTTTGTGTGTGCTGGCAGTAGCTGGCCGCCTCTGCTTTTAACCTCAGTCTAAAGCCATGACTGATGGGATTCGCGAGCCTCCTCCCTGCTTCACCTCTCACGCATGATATATGTTTGTGCAGAAATTCGACTTCACCGGTTTGTGTGTGGTTTATTACGCCTCTCTGTGGGTGTGTCTGTTCCTTAACTTTGACCTGAGTTTGGCACAGTGTCATTTTCTCTCTCTCTCTCTTTTTTTTTCTTTGTGTATTTTAACTAGGAAAGAATAAGTGCCTGCAGCTCTCCATTGCTCGCTTCTCTTGTCTAAGTCTCGGCTGACTAGATATCATGTCAGCCGGGTATTAAATGTTTAATGCTTGTGGATGTAGAATATTGCCTTCTACTTGTCCTGATTAAATATTTAGGGGTGTCTGAATGGTGCCTTTGACATTGCTAGGTGGTAAGGGACCTTGTTCACAGTGTGAAGTGTGGGAACATAACTGACTGCCAGCTGTCTATTTGGTTGGGACTACAGTGCAGCTGGGACCTCAACTGAGTAAAAGTGGTGGCAGACACAGAATGGGCAGTGAGAGGTGAGGTTATATTTATCCACGACCTTTCTCTTGTATAGAGAATCCTTTACTTTCTATAGCACGACCCTGCTTCTTTTTGAAAAGCCTGCTTTGTCCTTTTGAATATGGGGACACCTGACAAGGATAAAACCTGGATGGCATACAAACCTAACTTAGATGCATTCATATAAGTGTGAGCCATGATTTTCTTTTCAGTTTAACTTGATGGAGACAGAAAATGTGAGTTTAAATCGGAGCATAAATTAACAAAAAACAAAAGTGTTTCTGACTGCAGTAAAAGTCTTGCAAAGGATAGAAATGAAGGTTTCAGTTTCCAACTGGAAAACCCAGCAGGGTACCAGTACAAAGACAAACTTGGATGAATATCTTAAAATCAGCCGCTCACACACAAAATGGCTCGATCCATTTATCTGACATCTTAGTCCACAGTTAAAGCGGAAAAGATTGGCAAAGCAGCCTTATTATTTATTTATTTGTTTTCTGGTAGCTGACGGAAACAGATCAGTCCACAAACAAATCAATTCTGATTTTATTCAAATCCATTTATAGTTTTTTTTTTTTTTGGCTTTGCTTGGTATTACAAGTGCCTTTATGCTTTGTCCGTGAAGATAACAGTAGTGTTAAACTATCTTGCATTAAATACACATATTAGCTTATATATTAAAGTATGTAAAGTAGCCCAGGTATGGAAATCCCAGGTCGTTGATTCTGTTTATGAGCGGTACAAAACGTTTGATTGCTCATCTGAGTGGCTTTTTCAGCCTCAGCTGACTGCAGGCTTCTCTAACAGTACAGTTGAATAATGACCAAGCCTGGCACCATCCACTAACAACGAACAACAACCTTAGTTTAATTTTTATCATTTTTAATATACAAACTGTGATGACCTTTAATCAATGACCACGAGTACTATAAGCTGTACGTTTTGACCATCTTACAATGCTGAGATGGGAGCCGGTTATTAGTTTAAATGATTTCTTAGTTATTAGTTTAGTTATTTGTGTAAAATCTCACAGCAATAAAGGTGTAAAAATAGCTGATATGTGTACTAAATAGATTAGGAGGAAATGAAACCAAATGAAGAGATGTCCCAATAGCTCTCTATGAACTACGCTGTACACACCCACACTCCGTCACTCCACAGCATCTGGAAAACCAGATTGCTTACTGTGTTTTAAACCTGATCTTTAGGGCCCTTTCGGGTTGTCCTCTGCTCACCACATCCTCAAAGCAGCAAGATGTGCTAGGGTATCAGAAGACTATCTTGACATGGGACCCTTGGGATCAAGTCAGGAGACACCTGCTCGCACCACAGACCACTTTACACTGCTGGCTCACACTGGCTGCATTGTTCTGAGACGCTCACAATAGAGAAATGAACACAGAGACATATTCTGTGGAGAGGAGATGATGCATTCTTCTGAGGTTACAGTGTACCGAGCACCTTGGCGTACTCCCCAGCATACACATCCATATTCACAAGGCAAGGACGATCCAGTAATGTGTCACCCAAAAACAACTGCAGTCTGCAACTGGGGAGATAAAGAGCGGAGAGGCAAACTTAGTCCAGCTGGAGAGCATTCCCTCTGGTCAACAGAAAAAGACAAAAGTAAACTAAAAGCAGGTCTGACTGAGCCCGTCTGCTTGGCTGGTGTGTTGGATGAGCCACAAAGGGACACGGGATTGATCAGAGGAGGAGAGGACCTCCACAGGAACAGCCTGGAGGCAGGAGAAACCTTCTGCTTTACAGTCAGATCTCTTCAGAAGGGACAAATGCTCAAAGGATAAAAGGAAACTGTACTGATGTGATTGCTCACGTCAGCAATGCCACATGATGAACGTAGATCCTTGGATCACAGTTTAGCATGTGCTCTTGCCGTCTCTGCTTCAGTGGTGGTGGCCTGGTTCTGGGGCTTTGGAGAGACTCAGTGCAGTATATTAACAGTCAAACTGGGCTTGCAATATAACAGCCACAGAGCAGATGTGACTTAAATACGCCGAGTTAAAAGGGAACTCTAAAACTAATAATTTACAGTGAGACTTGTTGTGGTCGTGCTCAGAATAAGCAAAATTTCATGACTGTCTTTGCCCGCTGTCTATTCTTTACAATATTCCAGGGGTTTGCGGTTGGACTGTAATGCTGTTTTCATTGTGTGGCTCTTGTGTTTGTGCTGGTATCTGTTTATTGTACCCATCATCTGAGGAATGTTGTTGTGTCTCTGCTTTTCATTAGCTGGAGGAGGCCTAGAGGGTAAAATCATGGGCTATTGTAGTGCTGTTGTGCATTTCTAATAACACTGCCCCATATCACAGTTCATTAGTGATGCTGTGATCCTGAGGCTCTGGCTCCAGCTCCAGTGTTTATGCTGTGCCTGCAGGTCTATTTGGTTTACACACTGGATGATCATCATTTCTTTATTTATTAGTCACCACTAAGTTGGCTTTATTTTCTTAAAATTTCCCCTCAAGACAAACGGTGATGCTCTGCTTAGTCTTTAGGAAACGTTGTTGGGTGGATCAAGGTAGGATAAGTGGTTAAGGTATGGAGGAAGCTCTTAAAAGCCCTGTTATGGCTGAATGGTTTAGTCCTAATCCGATTGAGCAGGCTGGAGGGATTTGATTGGGCGGCATGAGGTCCTCACCGCAGGACAACCAGTGTGCTCACACCTGCCACTCCATGGCGTCTAAATGTTGTAGCTGATTACTGACAGTAATTAAAATTTCTAATTATATCTGATTCACTATCACAGGATTTGTAGAAATTCAGATTATTAGCTGGTTTTGTTTTGGCTCAATTACCCACTTGTGTCTCATGAGAGCTGCAGCGCATAAGCTAGAAATGAGCCGTGCCGGCTCGATACCTCTCGGCGAATCCGTGCCTTAGCACCTGCAGATGTTTACGACATGTCTGCCTTTTGGTCAGTGTCATTGTGTAATGTTTAAGGCGCCTTCCTGTGATGACAGGGCCACACATTGGTGGCTCTTGTTCGAGATAACTGGTGAGTATTCAGAGGAATACGTAAAGAGATGAGCAGGGTATGAGCAGTGTGCCATTGGGGCTGTTCAAGTTTAACCAATCAAACCTATAGAAAACACAATCAGGATTCCCAGATGGTGAAAAGAGGGGGAAAAACTTCTTGAGATTAAAGGCAAGAAAACCAGTGGTGGAAAACATGAGTGGCAGAAGCAATCCTCTAAAGCAATCTATAGCAGCTCGTCCAACCTTGAAGGAACGCACAATAGCCCGAGCCGTTTCCTCGGCATTAGCAGTCTTGTGTGGGATGCTGTATAATCTACCTGCCAGATTAAGATGACATGGTCATTGTCTAGAAGAGAGAATTGAATTATGGTGTGTGAAGGGGGTTTAAATGAGATTATGCAGAAAGAACTCATCCGGCATGCGTGAGATGTGCAAAGTCAGGGGCTCGGCACACTGACTACACTCTCCCGCTCACACTCACACTTGCTGCACTTGTGCTCATGCAGCGTGTGCTGCTTTGCATATACCTAAGCACCAACACAGAAAGATGCAAATAACAACGCTTAGACATGCAAATGCTCGTCCACACATACACACTTGGCCTACATTCGTATCCCAGGCTGCAGTGGGGCTCATTCCCTCCTGCTTTTCCCTGTTCTTATATGCAGAGATGGTGATTTTATTCTTATTTTGGTGACACTGCTTCTCCTGTCTGTGACTTTGTAATTTGCTCACTAATGTGTTTACAGTGCTGGCTTGCTTAGGGTTCCCCTAACATAAGTATACGGGCTAATCCCTTGGATGAGTGCGATTAGCCTAACAACTCTGTAGCATATTTAGCACATGTATCTGTTCTGTTTAACAGCAGCTAATCTCCTTGCACCCCCAAACCACTGAGTTCTCGTGATCCTCCCTCCCCATGTTTACATTTAAACTCAGTCTCTTTTCATGTTTTACCTCGGGCTCTGTGTGCGTGCATGTGTGGATGCTTTTCTTTTTCACATTCATTACAGCTGTGACTGATGCGTGCACGTTAGTCTACCTACCTGAACATGCGCGCTTGGTTCCTCATCCATGATGCAGTTTAAATTCAGTGGATGCTCTTCTCTCAGAGGATATTGTCGTGCCTGTATCTACCCTGGGAGGGGGCAAGAATATGTTTAGAGATTCTGCTGGAGCAGCCGGCAATTTATCTTCATTGATCATCAGGTGATAGGGTGCACAAAGGCTTTATAACAATAATGATGGTATCAATTAATCACATTTACGGTACAGTGCTCCGTCAGATAGGATGTGATCCCATCCTTCGGGACTAACACATATGCCCACGTGTATGTGTGCCTGTGCCTGTGCATCGGTTGAGTTTGGATGGATTAGAATTAGCAGATGGACTTGTATTTGCATTAGCCACCGGGGTGCTAGCACAGACGGAGTCAATCTGTTGTTCGGGGCTGAGACCAGGTTGTTGCCCACTAGGGTAGAGCCAGGCCAGGACACCCTGTCTGGGACACTGCATTAGCAGCAGGGAGTTGGGGAGGGAGAAGCCTATATGAGGTAAAGGACATATAAAGCAAAGGTGGAAATTTAGAAACTTCTATTCAGTTGCTTGCTGATACTGAGATACTGTGAAAGGCAGCAAAAAAAAAGAATTGGACATAGATTTGTGCTGCTCTGCTAGAGCGATGGAAGGGATATGACTTGAACATAAAAGGAAAGGAAAAGCAGGAGATTGTAAGTTGAGGAAGGCAAGTACAGTGAGAGGAGGAGCGGGGATATGAGGGGAGCTCAGGAATCTAAAACCTATTGCAAGTGTTTTGGGGTCAATTAGCATTCTTCCTGATATATTCATGCTTTTTGTTTCCCCATTTTTTTCTGGCCTCTTGTGGTTTTTCATAGTCTCAAGCTCTCTGCAAGGGGCTGGTTACAGTGTTTTGCTAGGCACTGCTTGTGTTTGTGTCGGCCAGTCATCACATTCCCTCCAGAAATGGCCCAATCCTTCATTTTCTCTCTTCATTGTTTCTCATATATCTATTCCATTCAACATTCTTCCTTTGAAAATGGATACAGCGTGCATTTAAGGCAACATTCTGAACGCGAAGAATGCACAACTCATCCAAAAGTTATGACAACATTTTTTTCCTTTCATTTTTTCCCCATTAAATAGTAAATGGTCTGCACTTAAATAGCACTTTGTAACATTGATGGTTTTATATAACACACTAATGGCAGCCATGCTGCTATGCAAGGCACTGAACTGACTTTGTGCAAAGCTGTGAATGCCTTGCCCAATGGCACGTCTGCATACAGAGGGCCTGCGGATTGAGTTATGGCCCTCTGCAGTTATTGGATACCCGAGCTTCAGCTGCCTCGTTAAAAAGCCCATTAAGCAAATACAGTATGCAATCCCTTTTCCCGGTGAAGGCAGTATATGTATGCGAGAACTAACGTCTGTCCTTTACAGTAACAAGCTCCATTGTTATCGTGTACAATGCTAACAAATGAGTCTTCGAGAGGTTAAAAGCCAGAAAGGCGTGATTATTGCTCTTCAGGATCCATACAAATCAATTTCAACTAACAAATAGGATGCTCGAGAAGCTGAATGCCTGTGTGGGCTCCATATAAGCAGATGGTGAGCATGTTTTTTTTAAGACCAGCTTTTAAGTTAAGAATTAGGAAGTTAGAACAATTTTGCTACGACTCCAAGATGTGCTTTGCAGTAAAAGACTGAAGATGCTGTCAGATGCTTAGTGGGTTGTTTTTGTAGCAGTTTTAGAGCATGACAGTTGTGGAACAAAAGGAGAATGAAGACTATTAGTCCCCAGAGCTCTTAAGTATTAGAGCAACCTTCTGTACCAGGAAAATGCTTCTTTAGGAGAACAAGAAAGGGGACAGTAAAGAAGGCAGAGCTTTTTTTCTTTTTTCTTTTTTTCTTTTTAACTCTACACCCATTACGTGTCATCATTCCAAACTAATCATGTCCTGGAAATTGAGCCCGAGGAAGACTGCTGAGTTTGGATTTCACTCTGCTTTCCATCCCATCCCCTTTTTCTTCAGCCATTCTTTCAATTTCTTCCCTCTTCTTTCTCTCCTCACATCGTTTTGCCTCTTTATCTCAGTCCGATCTTTAATTCACTCTTACACCATCCATATCTGTGCCTTTCTTTAATACTCTCCCTCTCTTTGCTTTCTCTTTAGTCCTCTCGCTCCATTTCTCTTCTCTCTAGTCTCTTAGCCTTTCAGTTTCTTGTCTCAGTTTTTCACTGCTAACTACTGAGCCAGGGAATAGTGCTTCGGCTTCTCTGCACTGGATTGTTTACTGTCAGACAAAGAAGAGGATTTTCAATTAAACTGGCTGTCATTAGAAAGACGACGACACACTCCTGCCTCTCCTGAGCCATCTGCAACATGGGCAGACTTCATGCTTTGATGATTTTCCTCTGTGTTGTTCCCCTATTCTCCCTTATCCTGTCTAAAACACTCGAGCTACACGGCTGCGTTTGCATTTCTCTGACGCACAGCTCTTATACCATTGGTTAGGACTCCGACAGACCTGCATATAATATCAACCTCCACAGTTATCACATGGTGAAGGTCTGCTGTCTGTTAAGATGCTGACTGAACTGGAGACCACCTGGCTGGTAATTGCACTGGCTTAATGGTACCAAGAATGCTATCTCTTCCTCACAGGTGGTCACAAGATGTGGTGGGATAAATCGCTGCATAAATTACCAACCGCAGTCGAACGGCAGATTTTGTTAAAACTGGAAAGTGTAGGTGTTTCAAGGGGAGAAGCGATAAGCCACAGGCTTGGGAAATGCGATGGGAAGAGGCGGAGAGGACTTACCTACGAAGCACACGGTGGGGGGGGAGCAGGGCGGCGTGTGGTTGAACCCTGAACGCATTGTGTGCAAGTGTTATCTTCCAGTACAAATAATTCAGATCTCGGTGAATGAGTTTGAAGAGCGGAAACACAGAGGCCCGGGGACCGGCAGCATCCAGATGACATGCATGGTCTATCCTCTGGAGGGGAAGAATGCGCTTCTTCCTTTGACGTGGTATTTTCATACATATTTCATTTTCTCTTGGCTGTGATTACCACCATCTCTCTCCACTTCCAGTCTGCCCTCCTGTTTGTGTGTTGGAGTTGTTTCTGTGTGTCTGTGTGTGCGTGTATGCACGCATTGTAGGGAAAAGGGGGCCAGTTATATTAGATTTGGCAGAGGCAGCAAAATTTGCCTGACATGTTGAGGGAGAAGATTAGAGGGGGAAACACAAAATGTATTCAGTATTACATTCTCATCTCACAGCTGTAGCAATTGATTTTTTTTTTTTAAAGCACACATTGGAGCGCCTGGACTGCCGATAGCTGAGAAGGAGGTGTGGAGAACTGCCATTATCAGGCCTACGACGCCGATGCACACATGTAAAAATTGGGAATGAAAAGAGGATAAACAGCAATAATCTGTTTCTGCGGATAGAAGCGTGTCTAAAGTCATTTGGGGGCAGCCGCTGTGTATGAGTTTCCCGACTGCTCTGGCTCATTGTCCTTTACTTCATTGCTTGGCCTAAGCCTGCCCTTTGGGTCAGATTACTCACAAAATGCCTCGTAGCCTTCCCAGGATTCCCCCAGTCTGAGCTTATCGTTCTTACACACACACACATTCAGTAACTCTACTGGAAAGCCAGGGTACTGTCTTAGCGTTAGTGCACGCTATGGCTGCCAGTTTTGACCAAACGCAGAATAGTGCGGGCAACAAAACAAAGTGGGGAAAAATACATTCATCAGCAGACGATGGCTCATCTGGATCTACCTCCTTCACAGCAGCACAACAGCAACTGTAGCAGACAGAAAGTTCTTAAATTAAATATATTGAGATATTTCTGTGTGCCTCTGCTAAATGAGCAGACTTCAAGTCAATACTCTTATTGCGTCGGCCATTGATGAGGGTGAACTTTAAATGAAAGCACCAGTCAATGTTAGGCAGTTAATGTCGTCCTTTGGCAATAAATGGTTTCTTAATGGTTAGTCAATTTTCCCACTTTTGCGTGTAGTCTCATATGAAATGATTAGTGATGCATGGCTGTGTTGCGAGAGGGAACATCAATCAAGCCTGAGAGAAAGAATGATTAATGACACGTGTCTGAGAGGGAGACCCAAAGGGGTGGTAGGTGGTGATGGTGATAGTGGGTAAACAGCCTTTCACACTCAAAGATGTGTTTTTGTTTTCTTTGTTCTCTCTTCTCATCTCACAACTTGTAATTATTAGTTGTTCACACAGAGCCCCTTTCCCTTTATGTTTTCTTCCTTTTTTCTTTTTTTTTTTTTGTTGAAACAATCGAATTTCAAGAGTCCTGAAAATTAAAAGTTGATGGGAACACCTTTGAGTGTTCCCATCAACTCAGTACTTCACTTTCAATGCAACAGAATCCCCTGGTGTTGCAGGTAAATATGCAAGGGTTTTTAAAGAGCGTGCTTCTGCTCTGTAGCCGTTGACGTAATGCCTGTGTTGTTTTTACAAGTCCCCTGCTCCATGTGTCGATCTTCTCTGACGTCAGCATGTGGCGCGCTGTGAACCATGAAGCCCCACAAATCATGTGTGTGTTGGAGCAGATGAGACTCCACTCTCAAGTCTCTTTGATCAGTGCGGAAAACTCAAACCAGCTCCTGTCACGCTGCGCCAGTGTGTGGGAACATTTTCACACAGCATTTACCTTGATGGGGAATTGAAGCTGACTTGGTAGAGGAACGTGACCCTGTTGGAGTTTAGAACAAAGTACTTGTGTTAGTAAACAGATGCATAAGTTGCATTCTTATGAGCTGTCAGTAACAACTTGCAGGCTTTCAGAGTTCGTAGGCGGGGTGTATAATTTCACTATCCCTCGAGCTTTCCAAAGCTTTGGTTAGACATTCCAGAAATGCCACCCTGACAATCTGACCGTGGCCGCAAAGCTAAAGAGTGGATTCCTGTACTATCTCCACTCGAGGTCCAATGGTGTCCATATACTTCCCTATGGAGCTGTCAGATCAGCCGCCACAGAGTGCTCAATCCGTCTGCTCACGCTTTTTCTTTTTTCTTCTTAGTTATATCCGTCACTCCCGCCTGGTTCCAGACCTTTGAATCTGTCCACTTCAAGTTGACTGATTTGTTTTGTATCAAGAGTTTTTCAGATTCATGAAAAAAAGTTTATCTAATGGTCCCCACTGGAGGACTGATGATTAACCAATCGCTTGCATTGGTGAGACTAACGGGGTTGTCAAGCTGTGTGCTATTGCTTGAGGAAGATGGAATCTGTGTGGAGGTAATGTCAGACGAAAGATGGGGAAAAAAAACAGAATAAATAGACCACTTCTTTTTCCATGGGAGTACCTGTATTGTAGTTCACTGTATTCAATGACCCAAATACGAAATCCAAACATGCGTTCCTTTTTAAATAAGTCTAAAACCAAAAGAAACATGCACTGTCTTCTAGACGTTAGGTTGCAACACAGATTAAGAGATTTAGGACCCAATCACACAGGTCAGTGAGTCACTGCCCGCCAACCAGGAAGTTACCTAAGGAAAAATATGGCATGTCCTACTAATTTCAAGTGATTCCTGGCTGTCCAAGTTGAGCAGTCCTAAAGATCGTTCAGTGATCGCATGGTAGGTCACTAAGGAAAGAGGGAATTCCCCAACTTGTTGCAGAAGGTTGCTTACTTGCTGCAGAAAATGTCCTTACAACTACTTTTGTTGCTAGCCGATTGCTGCAATTGCCTGCAATCACTCGTCTGGTTCTCACTAAGCAGTACTGAAAGTGTGGAAAGTGTGACGCAAACCGGAAATGTTTTTCTTCAAAGCGAATTTTGTACCTTCTGCAGTGTGTTGTTTCACACAAAGCACAACTTTGACTCGGGAGGTGATCAATCTCTACTTTCGGTCTACTCTTCCTCAGTTTGGTATCTTCCATTTGTTCTATAAGAGCTTCAAAGGTTACTACTAGTAGGCGTTCAAGGGGTTCTGTCTTGCTTCAGACAGAGAATGAATGAGGGTCTGCACCAAAGCCCAGTACAAGACACATAAGGATTGGAAATAGGAATGAACAACGAAATTTTAGAGGAGCATGAGACACAGTCATGATTTTGTTCCGTCAGTGGAAAATGGACTTCTAACTGGTTAAAGAAAATCGGGCCATTAGCTAGCTGTCCAATGCCAGGTGTCCTCAAGCTACATGTCACACTTTGTATAGGCTACCTTGGTAGAAATCATAGCATGGTATTACCTTAATGCTGAATCAATTACGGGCTTTCCCTTCTCTGAGCCCCAAGCTTAACCTTATCTTAGATGGCCGTGAACCATAACTGATATAATCATAGAAGTCCCCGTGTGGATGTGTTACCAGCACATTATCAGACGTAGTAAATCAGTTTATGGATTAATCAAGTTTAGCCCCCTCGTTTTTAAATAGGAGCTCCCCACTCCCTCCCCTTGCTCCTCCACAGCTGAGCACTCTGCCCATTTCCAGTGCACTCAGGTGTGGCTCCACCTCCGTATGCTGTTAATAGGACATAATGGCTCCGTATCTGCTCGCAGACCAAATGAATTGAATCAGTTCCACTTTGTGATTAAAAACCTGGAACTTGTGACCTGGGTTTTGTACGTAAGGCTGCACCCGAGCTCTAGGTTTGGCTGAGCTCTGTGTTTAGGGGAGTCTAGGAGAGAGGTCTTAGCTCACGTACACCGGACGCCTGAAGCACCTGCCTGCACTTAAACAGACATGATCAAAGGTTCTCAGCAGGAGACGCTGACTATGGCAGGTTTAGTGGAATTTTAGGGAGAAAACTTTTTCGACAGTCTTTTTTATATAGGTATGGTAAGCATCTTTGAACAAGGGATTCCACCTCTCAAACCACGATGTATTTACATCCATATTCATGGTTTGGAACAGGATTGAAATTGTTTACTTGGGATGTATGTGTTTTTCCACATGGATGTAAGCAGAAGTCAGAAATGTCTTTAGCATAAAAGCAACCATGACCGCTCATCTTTTTTGCGTTTCAGTGATAGCATACATAAAGAATAATAGATGCTGACAGAGCAATAGCACACAACCTACTGCCTAATTAAGTGTCTCTGTAGCTAACAGCCATAGATAATGAAAGCAGCTGCAGTTGGTGGGAATAGGTTTGACAGCCTTTCTCTTCCTGCTTCTCCCTCCAGCAGCCTCCCTCCTTTCGGTCCTCTCTAAATACCATTGAGATAAATTAGCCTCACTGATAAAAACCTTAATTGTCTTTCCCAGATTACATTTCCTAACCTTTGCACCTCTTTCTCTCCGACTCTTAGCAAGCCTCAGATCTCTTAGCACACTGGACTGAGCTGACAAGTTGTTGTGCACATTTACTTTGTGGACCCTAATAGGCACTTTTCTTCCCTGTTTGCCTTCCACTGGTTGTCATACAATCAAATTGCGCTGATGGAACGAGTCGTCACTTCGCTGGCAGAGAACCCCCCGCAAAGCGAACAAATGTGATGAGCACCCTCAGCGCTTTGATCCTGTTTAAATTGCGCATTTATGTCACTCACTCTGCTCCTAACAGCAAACCCTCGGCTGGCGTGTGTGCAGCCAGAATGTGCTGTAATATTGCGCACTACGTGCATCATTCACAATAAGTTATCTGCAATACTGTGTTCTTTTTGAGGAAAACAAAGCCATAAGAATGCTCATAAAGTCCAAGCAAAGTGATGGATACAGTAAGGCAGAGAGATGTAGGGGTGGGTGAAAAGATAAGCAAGTGTGAGGGAGGGAGGGACCGAGACAGAGAGGAGAAAGGCAGAGATGAATAACTGTTTGACAGGTGGAATGAAAAAGCCGCAGAGGGTGTTTGTAACAGTGTGTTAGGAGTGTGTGCGGTGTGGTGTGGCGCAGCGCAGCGTTTGGGTCATACATCACAGTAATACAGCAGGAGGACATAGCCTAGCACAGCGCTATGCAGAGCAGGGGAGAATAATGTGCTGCACTTGCACCCGCTCAATCTGATTGAAACACACAGCAGAGCGGGCTACATTTACTCACCCCCCACATTCACACTTTATAAATCTGCTCTTAGCCTGTTCATATTCTCTGAGACACCACCCCCCTCCCGGAAAAAAAAAAAAAAAAACAGGAACAAAAAAATAGACACAAGTTCTCCATCATTCTGAGGCGAGGGTCTACTGTGATGTGTGCCAGCTGGTTTCGTGTTGCTGTAAAGCTGCTGTAACATGGTGAGTAAATTGCAATGCGTGCACTTAAAAAAGCATTAGGTTGTCATTAAAAACGGCTTTGGCTTTCTACGAGACGTCTATTGATATAGAAATTGATTGTTTCGTTTATAAAGCTGGAGAAAAGGGGAATATTAACAAGACAAACATAGATTGTGTTGATATTACATGACATGCCAAGTCACGTTATCCTTATATCATTGTTTTGTTTGTTTGTTGCGTTTAATATTTGCAGCTTGACACGTGACTATAAGGGCGTCGTATTAACAGCAGGGTGTCTCCAAAGCTAAACTGAAACTATTTAAGGTAGATGATTGTTGTCTTTCCAATTGCCTCGGCAGTCAGACGTCGGAGCTGGGAGTGATGTCACTCTCGAGGTGAGCAAGTTACAGTAGTAAAGTCGGAAAAGCAAGGAAAATTAGGGTTTGTTTTGCTCCTTAGCAACGCACATCGCTAGCAATTCTGTGCAATGTAGTTTTTTTGCACTTGTGAGTGCTCTGTGTGAGTCACAGATACCAGCAGTGTCTGTGCAGATTATAAGTTTTAAAGTTTTACTACTGTTTACGTGCACTTCGCCATTGTTAAGTCTGGGTTGGTGGGGCTGCTCTGACTTTCCGAGCTCAGAGTCTGACCTGAGGGGGCGTTCCAGTTGAAGATTCCGACTTCAAATGGAAAGTATCATGACGTTCACTGTGTTGTATTTTTTTAAAATATTTTTTTTAGCTTTCTCATAGCATGAAATAGTTGCAAATTATTTAGATTATTATAACTGGCCCTGGCTCTGTGCTCCTTTCTCGGCATGCCTTTGATCAGTGAAGCAAGATTCAAAGCAGAGCTGCTAGCCTCTCCCTCATGCTACTGACATTTACATTATCCACCCTGGTCTTTCTTCAGCCCTGATAATTAGCTCCATCACAACAGCGCTGCAAAAAAAAAAGTAGTGTGATAGACTCGGCAAGGATGGCGGGAAAAGCTGTGTGTTATCGCGTAGGCTGTCACACAAACTCCTGAACCACGCAGGCGAAGGCCCACACGCCAATCACGCCTAACGACATGCAGCAGACAGGTAAGGGTGATGTGATATTCATGCAACCAGTTATACATTGCGGCCCCATCTGTGGGTGTACCTAATTGGCCAAGGGTTCAGGTCTCAGAGGCTGCCACCTGCTTACACTGTCATTAGCATGGAGGCTGTGTTGCTTTACATTTGTCACCTCTCACCTCCTTCAGGAAGCTGTGGTGTTAGAAAGGCTCAGTGTGGACCCTTTTGCTGTTGTGCCACATTGACCTCGGGAGGTGATTAATTAATGTTGAGGAGCAGCTACAAGATCAAACCCCCCCAAAAAGGAGTCGATGATGAGGAGCGTTTGGATTGTCGTCCACCACCCCGCTGTGCCGTTTCACCTCCTGGCCAAGAAGTTGAATTAATAGAGTCATCATTGATGGCAAACTTCTTCTTAGATGTGGATGGCCTACTGGGGACCTCAAGGTCTGCCTTGAAAAGAGAATTGGATTCCCTCCATTAATAAGGGTTTTATCACCAGGGAGTTAAAAAAAAAAAAAGGATGGAGCTTGTCTTGGAAAGATGTGCCTGAAGGGATATTGAGGGGTTTGGGGTTGTGCTATGACTTGATAGTTTGATGTATAGAGGTGGATCTCACCGTCGACGATGATGCTATTTTCATTAATGTTCCGGTCTTGTCTTGGACTGTGTTCATTAGAGTTCAAGGGTTGGTGTGTACCAACTTTCACAGGGGTTGAAATTGGAGTTTTCAAAGGGTATGAAAAGGGCCCTCAAGCGATGAACTGGTCCTTTGGAGCGGTGTAGTATTTGACAGGGCAGCTGTAATTGCTCCCCAGAGACCAGGAAGAGTCAGCATCATCAAAATGTGCACTTCTTAAAGGGATTCACTGCTATCCAGAATGAAATACATGAGAGGAGGGAGCGCCTAAGAGAGCGAGACAGGAAACGACATTTATTCATTTTGTGTTAATAACTTGTATATTTGTGGAGAAATGACCTCAGATGTCTTTCTTGGGTCCTCTGGGACATTGAAATCTCTTACCCTTTTACTGTCTTGGCCTTTTCTTTTCAACAATTGTTTTTTTTTCTCTTCCCAGAAATGCAATCTCTTTTCATTTGTGTCAGCGGTTGTGTATTGAAAAACATGAGAGCGAAGCCAAGCCTCTGGGCCCCCTAGGGCCAGTACCGAGGCTCTCTTTCAGCAAGCAGTATGATGTTCAAAAGCTCCTTCAGTTTTCAGCCCAGTTGAAAGTGGGGTGTTTAGGGTGATTCACACTAATGGCTGTGGTTATGAGAGCGGTGTTGGGTCATGGGCATATGAAGGATTTTGGACAATGAAGCTAAATAGCCTGCAATAGCTATTTTCACATCTGCTGCTAGGAGATAATAGACATGGTATAGCACTTGGATTGAGTCTTTATGTGTGAGCTTTGTCTGGAGACTGTGATAAATATACCTCTGTAATTGACCAGGGTGTCAGAAACTACTCACTCTTCACTGTCTAGAGTCTGTGAATGCTTTTTTATGACTGGCGGGCAGAGACAGCTGCAGAAGCTGTGGCAACACCTGTTGTTGTATAACTACGCCTGTATGTGTGGTGGTTGAGGAGGTGCATTATCAAGGTCAAATGGGTCACCACTAGAGTGATGGGTGTGTTCTTCATGGGTGACCTAACCTTCTCACCCTTTACCTCTTTCCTCCACCCTTCACTCTTAGTGACTAGTGAGCATGATATACTGCAATATACCCGCTACTGTTGCCTTTGACCAAGGATTTTTCTATAGATGAGGACAAAATGATTAGCCCCAGTTTAAAGTTTAAAGTTTTATTCAAAATGTTCTGTGCTTTTTTAACGCAGTAAATGGCTTTCAACATAACATTTCTAAACACACTAGTTTTCTTTAGTAAACATAAATTATTTTGATTTGCATACGATAGCAGAATTTTCTTTAGAAATAAATAAACGTTAAAACTGATGGATATCTTCCCCATTACGCAAAGTATTCAAACTTCAGCAAAGGGTTTGAGCGATCACGTGAGAAAGCAAAAGAAAAAGGATTCTTGATGCTCACAAAGCAGGAGATGGTTTTACAAAGTTATGACATGGTTATAAAGTGTCAAGAGCTGGACTGAGAAGTATCATTAAGAAATTCAAACAAAGCCCCACAAATACAGAATAAGCCTAGCAGTGGTGGGAAGCAAAAGATTTCAAAGACTCTGGAAATAAAACTAGCGATAGATGTGCCTAAAACCTCCAGAACAATTGCGAAGACTCCAGTGAATGAATTAGCCAAGTTAGGATTTGTAGTCTCAAAGAAGACAATCATGAAAAACCTGCAGAGGAACGGACTGCGAGGATGCAGACCAGGAAAACTTCCACCTCTGTAGAAGAGTTACCAAGTATGTTAAGGACAACCTGGAGAAAGATTATTGAGACTGAAAGTTGTTTGGTCAGATGAGACAAAACTAGATCTCTTTGGCCATGGAGATGCTGCTTATGTTTGGAGAAAGAAGAGAGAGGCATACAATATTAAAAAACAAAAACAAAACACCCCCATAATGAAACACGGTGGAGGGAGTATTATTCTGTGAAGATGCTTCAGTTAATCTGAAACTGGGACTCTCATCAAGGTAGGAGTTGTAGGAGTCATTAAAAAAGAAGAGTTTGAAAGAACAGTCAACAATAAAACTGGGTCTGGATCATTGCTTTGCCTTCTAACATGACAATGACTCCAAACATAGATCACTTCTGGTGAAAAACTGCCTCCAGCAGACCAAAATGAACATTACTGATTGGCCTGTGGTGAACTGAAGACCAGGGTCAACGCCAGAAGGGAGCAGGAGCTTAAGAGATTTGCCGAAGACCAATAGGCTGGGATTGCTCAGGAGAGGTGTGAGACTTACTGAAAACGACAAGAAATGACTGGCAGCTGCAGGCCTTCTATGTGCAAAGAAAAATAATGTAAGCATCTTAAATAAAAGTAGGATGCCTGGAAAAGACGTGTTAAAAAAATCGCTGCTCTGTTTAACAGCATTTGGGAAGTAATTTAAAAAAATGAATATTTTATTGACGGTCTAATAACTCTGTCTTCATCTGTAGCTGATAAGTTTGTGAAGAGTTTATCTGTGACTGTTTTAGCATTTCCACTTCCGCTGGAGTTTTTCTTTTCTTGCAATCAAATGACCAATCAAATCTTTGCTGACTAAGACTCAATGAAACATTTGGTTGGCAAACAGAAAATATTTGATGGTTTAATTATATCAGCTGTCAGCTGGTCCGCAGCCTCTTCATGGTGCATAGAAATTTGCACTTTCAAAGATCAAACCTTCGTGACTGACTGTTTACAATAAAAGATCCCTCTCTGTAAACACTCCTGGTGTCCCTTGGGTTGACCCCAATTGGTGACCCATGATGAACTCCTGACCAGAGCTGCCATGTCCTCCTGACTTGGTTCAGTGACACTCTGGATTGGGACAGACAGAAAGCAGCAGACAAACTGACACTCTGACCCAGACACACTGGAATGCAAAGAGGGGGATCTATAGAGATTATACTGCTTGCTTTTTCAAAATAGACTCTGCCTTTAAATGTGTGACTCGCTCTCTGCCACAGAGGCCCGGCCCCTGTTTTTCCTTTTCATTCTGCAGCCACTTAATCTAATTTGTCATCGCAGGCAAACTATTTTTCTTTATTTTATGGGATTGTTCTAAGCGCTACTTTTTGTACGGCTTAAACTGACTGCACTGGCAGTTTGAAAGATATAGCGTTGGCCCTAATCTCCCAAACCAGCTACTTCTTAACTACATTTGTCCATTATCCTTTCATTTTCACTCCTGACCTCTCCCCTCATCCCCTTGCCACATTGAGATGGCTTATGGAAATTATCTAAAAATGGAAAGAAATGGAAAGTCCAGGGTTCTGTGGCTCCAACTCAGCACATATCTGTTTCACTCACGGTGGGTGCAGCAGAAGCACTTTTTTGCTTTTTGGGTCTCTCGTGTCCTCTGCAAATAAACAGTTTAACCTTATTTACTAGCAATAGATGAAAATGCCTTAGAGCCATAAAACATCATCTTAGAAAGTGCTCAAATGATTAAATGTGGAACTATTTGATATTTAAGTGGCTCAAAGTCTTTGTGTATTTGATATTTTATAGACTCATGGTAAAGTCATTGTAAGAATTATTTATAGACGGTTACTCAGTGTATTTGCTGAACTGTTTTCATACTTGGAGAAAGTTGTCCGTCCCTCTGTGAAAGCCTTAGTGCAATTATATGTATATTAGAGATGTTCTGGTGTGTTTGCTTTGCATATTCTCAGTGGTTCAGGACATTAAAATGCCCTCCTAAAAATCCCTCCCTTCTGTTCCACGTTGTCCCTGTTCAATCACAGGTAGCGGAGCTGTGTGGGGCTTCTCTGTAAGCCCAATGTCACTCTGCCAGAACCCCAAGACAGCAAAGACAGGAGGGGAATTTGTCTTCCTTTCCCCTTCACTTATCTCTTTTGTTTGTCCTGGTTTCCATAGATGAGCAGCAGCCCTCCGTTCTCTTCTCAAGCGAAACTAAGTGCTGCCGCTACTCTCGACCTGCCAGCTCCAAATTGGCAGCCTGACCTTCTTTTTCTTCCTCGGGGCGTCTGCACAAAGCCATACCTCTACCGTGGGGAAAAATGCAATTAAGAGGTGACATAAACACTGAGCACCCGTTGTAGCCGTGCCCAGAAAGAAGGAGGGGGTAAGGCAGCTGCCATTGTGACACGCTTGCATAGACACTGGTCTATTAATTGGAGTTGCACGTTGCCGAGTGACACTGGGGTGAAGAGTCTTGATAGAGAAAGTGGATGTGGCTCGGTGTTACTGAATGAGCCTCGACAGGAATGCGGTGTCAAACTTTGCTCTGGCTGGTGTATGCATTAAGTGCAGCTGCTCTCTGACCTTGTGTTTTCATTCGTTGTAGGCAATTATCACCTAATGTTTCTGTACTGGTGACAGATATGCAAAGCAGGAGTGTGAATTTTAAGCAGTGCCTTAACTAGTATAAACCCCATTTATAAACATACAAGCTGCAATACATCTTCAATGAAGGACATGGGATTAAGGCTTTATAAGACCTGTGAAAATACTAACAATCCAAATTAAAAACCTGATTTAAATCCAAATTAAACCTAATATTTTTTGGCAAATAGCGGACTCTGTTGCAGGAAATAATTTGGACGAAATGTAGGACACCAATTAAAAGCGAATTCGTTGCACTAGTAAGCAGAAAACACATACGTTGAAAAACGCAAATGGTGGCCTGCATCTCCTATGAAATGTTTTCGTTATCACCATTTTCAAGCTCAATATGACCTGAATATCTCACCTGCAAATTATATAGAAAATGCATGATATGGATAATCACAACCCTCCTTTTCTTGTAATGTGATACGAGTATATCTCACAGCTTTTATTTTTAGTGGAAGAAGCCCATTAAAACTGCCACTGTGGGAGAGTGCTGCTTAATTGCCAACTAAGGTGTGTGACATTTGGAGCAGCACATTGAATCTGGCCCAAAGTCCAAAAGGTGTTGTGAAGGACTGAGTAATTACTC
>VURO01018650.1:0-17500 GCA_015108175.1 Pelvicachromis taeniatus | reverse complement strand
GTTTTCTTGTTTTTAAATGTGCAAAATAATGAACTGTACGCTAACACGTGGCATCTTCTCACACATGTACGGATGTGTGTCAAAGCTGAACCGTTGGTACAGTTAGGGGGTCCAACAAGGACGGATGCTGTTGGGCTTATTTTTTTTTCTTAAATAAAAATAAAGGAATAAACGAGCTATTTTGTGTGATTAACAGATTTGTTAGAGACAGTTTCCTTTTCACAAAAACACTAAAAGCTGTGAATAATTAGGTAAATATACATATATACGTTGTTATGCGCGTTTTATTTGTTGTGTATTTAAGCCGGTGGAATAAACTTAATTAATGAAATTAATAAGTTCGGAGCAAGAAGGAAGAAAGTATAAAAAAAACTTTCTTCATTATTCAGTCTTCAGTGTGTAACTGTAAAAATCTTGTCTAATAAATTGGAATCACAAGTCCTTGATTCAAAGAATATACACTTTTGTTGAGCAGCTGAATAATTGAATACACAGTACATTTGGGATGAATAAATCCTTCTGAATATCGTCATGTGATAGTCGTTTATTTATATGGTGCACCTGATAAGGTTGCCATATTAAACTTAGAGAGAAACCAAGTGCACAGACATGAGACAGAAGAGGTGAAAGAAAAAAAGTGCAAGGCAGATGAAAAAACTAGAGAACTAAACCATGAGGTGGGGTGAGGGCTGGTCTGTCATTCTCTCCCCATCAGGCACACACATGAAGCATGATGGGAGGATGAGAGGAGGAATATTTCACTGTCAGTCGGAAGGCGGCATGGTCATTCATTTCTTTCTCTCTCTCTTAGTAGCTATCCCTTTCCCGTTCTACTGCATCTTTCCTTTTTTTGGCTTTTGAACCCGTCTTACACACTGTCGAAACAATGACAATTTAATCATACTCTCAGCTTGGCCATTCAGAGGGCGAGAGCAACCCAAGCAGCGAAACCATAGGGCTCTCCCCATGGGCAGCACAACAGAAAAGTGCCAAAGACAGACAAGGGGTTTGAACCTTCACCATTCTCGTGATCCTCTTTAACTCATGGACACACTTTAACACTTTACACACACATAGAGACATACACACACCTCACCTCTCCATCTAAATCTGCTCTATTGTGGCCCGGTCTGCGCTGTCTCCTCCTATTAGGAGTGAGGAGCAGCATTAGAAGCCCTAAGCACAACACGATGGGTACGCACACACTCATGCATACACCAGTCACCGGATCTAAAGCGTAACTCAATAGCTCATCTAGATGAACTTGATGAAATTCAGATTTAGTCACTCCTTTTCTGAAAACAATAATAACACACACACACCAAAGAAACCCCACAATGTATCTAGCAATTCTAATAAAAAGCATTTAAAGCAATGCTCCCTAAAATCAGACAGATCTACAAAGGGACCTGTATGCTTTTGACACAGTTTAAATTTGCAACGGTGCAGAACATCCTTTTTTTTATTCTGCATTTCTTTAAACTATATAATCTGTCGTAGCAGATTTGAAAAGACAGAAAAGTCAGCAGCATTACGGAGAATAATTCTCAGGCGAAGCATAAATGATTTGATAGAATGTGATAATAGTAATAATAATTGAATTCACATTTTGATGTATGGATGACGGAGATGTATGGATGATGGAACGTGGGGAATGAGAGGATGAGCACTGTGGAGAGGAGAAGAGGAGATAAGATGAGCGACATTGCCTCACTATATATCACTCTCTCTCTCTTTTTTTGATCACCGCTTTGGCATTCAACCGTGCATTCACTCACACACACACACACAGATTCACCGCAAGTGTGGTGAAATGGCTAATTGCAGTGTGTGTTCGTGCGTGTGGGTGTGTGTGTGTGTCACATCTGGTACAGTCTCCCTTCCTGCTCTTTCAACACATAAAGGCCAGCACTGACCCGTGACATACTCTCACACACACAGAGCACTGATGGATTGGACATAAATCAGACAAATTCACATCATCAAGGCTCATCCCATTTTGCTCTGTCATCTCTCTGTGGCTTTCTAAGTGTGTGTGAGACAATGCATTTCTAATATCTACATCCACATATGTAGATGCATGTGTGTGTGCGTAAGAATACTTACACTAAGAAGACACTTTTCAAATTTTGAAGACTTTAATCTGCAAATGGTTAAACCTGCGTGTTTATTGTTATGCATTCGTGTTAAGAGTGTGTGTTGCTGTGGGCATTCATGCTTACATGTGTGTCCAGTGGACCTCCTGAGTGCTGGTGTCAGACAAAAGCAAACCCCCTCCCTTCCTTCCCACTTTGCTCTGTCTGTCTCTCTCGTTGCGTCTCGCTCTCTCTCTCTCACTTTCTACCTCTCTCTTTCTTTTTACGGGACCAAATTACCACTGGAATGCCCGGACCCTTCACATGAGAGAGAGGCCGGCGTAACCACGAGTGTGTGCGTTTCTCTGCGCGTGTGTTTGCAGGCCAATGCAAAAAAACTGACAGACAACAAATTCCATAGGGACAGACAGGCAGGCAAAGAGACAAAAAGAACAACACTTCCTCATATAGGCCATCAATAGGTCACACATACAAAATGGGAGCATGCAGGCACGAAACCACGGATGGCAACAAACAGATGCAAATTGCACGCTCACACACTCACAGACACAAACACACACACGCGCAGCCAGCAAATCAGCACGGCACATATTGACATGCTTTGACAGATGAATTAAGTAAATGATTTTATAAGGAGATTAAAAGGATTTTAATTTACGCAATCTCTCTTTGGTCCCCCCTGTCCCTCCCTCCAGTCAGCTTTACCTCTCTTTCTCTCTCTCGCTCTCTTTACTGCATATCCCTCTTCATAAGCTGAAAAATAAGGTCCAGCGACTAAGATTAAGAAAAAGAAAAAGATGGAAAAATAAACACTCTTTATTGTCTAATCAAAAACAAGTCATATTTTCTCTTTATTCTGAATAACTAAACATATGTATATTTTGCGTTCGCACATTTAAACAACAATAGGTCAAAGCATCAGACGGTTGGCCTTCGAGTTTGATTTTTTTCTAAATTGAATTTCTTTTGCAGTTTCATAAAAAGTAGTTTACCTCATCGGGAAAATTAGGAAAAGTAAAGCAGTATGATGGCCAGTACACTTTTCCAAACATAAACTAAAAGAGTGGCATTTTTCATAGCAGAACAAGATGCAACACGACACATTACGTATGAAAATTTGGTGCCTGAATCATTTTATAAATGTCACTAAGAAAAAAAAAAAAGTTTGTTTTTCTGGCATATCTAAATTTAGTCTGATGAACTACCTCAACAGTGTTTAATCTGAAACAATTTTTTTTTCTTTTACTCACAATCACAAATAATTTATTTCCTCTACATTTCCACGTATTTAAAAATAATTAAATCCAGACACATCAGATTGGAGAATAATTCCTAATGAAATTATTTGTGCTCCCTTGTGCTTCTCTTCATTATTGCACCACAAAACCTTTGCCTGACTGATCGGCCACTGTGTAGTTCTCACCACCCGTCCGTTCTCCCTCACACCCACTGTTAAAAACACCAAAATCACTAAAGTCACTGTGGAAAATATATTTTAATGATATGCAAATGTTATGTATATGGTGGCATGAGGGGAATGCAATTATGTTAACAGCTTAAGTGGTACTTGTTGTTATTATTATCAGTATGATCATCATTATCCCTAATATTTTAATTAGTATAGGAAAGCAGTGCCTTAGAGCAAAGAAGGGAACACCTGAGCAGAGAAAAGAGAACGGTGGATGGATGGATGAATGGATGAATGGATGGATGTGTGAAGGACCGGACGGACAGATGACGGGACCAGAGGGCTCTGTAGAAAATGTATGAGTGGCAACAGCTTACGTACACTTGCTGAATCACATGCAGGTAAAGCAGACACATCTCATTGCCAAATGTCTGTCAGGAAAGTGTTTTTCAGTGAGTGTATTTATGCTTGATGTCTAAACACAGTTTTCACACTTCTTGTCCATTAAGGGGCAAATCCAGTTCAAAAGTTGTTGAAAAATTTGAATACTCTGTCTTATTTTGAAAAACAAAAACAAAAAAAATCAAGACTCTTACACCTGAGCCATTACAGGTCTTTAAAATCCACCCCACTGTTTTGCAGTTGAAAGACCAACGCAGAGGAAGCTTGTTCAGATGCAATCCACAGCGTTGAATCCTTGTAGTGCAAAGTGCACTAAATTCAGATTTTGCTTTGCTGGAAATTCAGTTATTCCCTCTATAAAGGCAACTAAAACGCTTAATATTCTCAGACTCTCTAAAAGCTTGATTGGTCATACCGCAATGATAATAAAACAATCATTAAAAAAAAATCCTGCACATACATTTTAATTTGTGCTCTTTAAGCATTTACTTATTCAGAGGGGGTAATTTCTAATATTTGCTTAAATGACATTTTAATTTAAACAGACAGAAAGTTAAAAGACATTTTTTTTTAATGTTAAAAATTTAATAAAAGAATAATTTAATGTAAAAGTAGTGGTACAGTTTATCTCTGTTTATTCTCTTTAAAATGCCTCTATATTCAACATGCTTCACGAGTGAGTGGGGAGCCGCGTGTGTTTAAAACACAAATGATTAGAATGACTGAAAGCAAATGAAAAAAATGCCCATTTTCTTTAAAAAATGTTACGGATACCATTTTTGGGAAATTCTACAGTTTGCATGAGCTTCTGCTTTGACTTTGTTCTTTCAGTTTTCCCACTTCCGACTCTCTACCTTAAAAACACTTTGATTTAGTGTCACTCATTCAAATGTAGTTCTAAGTGGAAATGGGTTTTAAATCTATACATACATATGACCATAAATTATGAGTTTTTCAAATTCAAAAAGATGAATCCCAACAATTTCATACATACAGACAAAAAAGTCTGTCCAGCTACTGAATCACACACGTACAGTGTCAGAGAAATGTTTTATCTAGTCCTGTTTCTGAAAAGAATTAAGCAAATACTGCTATACTTTAATCATTTGTTTGTTGGCTCTAATTTTGTTTTTTAAATAATTGTGCACACAATAATCTAATCAAGCACACTGCTGTCTACTCTGCCAATCACTTAATGTGCATTTTGCACATACATCTAAAAGAGCAAAGCATTGGCGAAAGGAGCAGCTCAGCAGCACTCGTGTGCTTGTGTGTGTGTGTGCGAGAGAGAGTGTGTGTGACTGTCTCTAATTCCTGTGCGGGGCCACACGCTGAGCTGCCCGTCTGAAATTCTACCTCCTCTGGCATTTAAGAGCGCAGCTCTCCCCCTTTCCCTCTCCCTCCTCTCTTATGGGCCCTTTCCTACACGTTGCTCCTGTAACCTTAATGCCCTGTTATCTCGCGGATTCCCTGCTTGGATGAACTCATACTTAAACCACACATGCATAAGCATAAACACATGCACAGGTACACACAGACATGTACTGAGAAAGTTTGTCCCAAGATCAGTCTGACTTCAAGTTGTGTGTTTGTTAAAAACAGCGAAAGTGAAAATGAAGTAAACAATGTGTGTTTGCAGGCAGGTGTGTTTGTGCGTATGTCTCACTTTCAGGTGAAGGGACAGAAATTTTGCTCCTCTGCCCAGTAAGTAAGAGCTGCTGTCCGGATACTGCAGCCACACACACACACACACACACACACACACACAAAGACAAGGGTGAACGCGTGCTACCTGACAGCAGAAACAACCTTGACACGGTGCCGGCCACCTCCGCTGCATACCAGCACATACACTCTCTCACTGACCCACAGAGTCACTTACAGTGGAAGACAATGGCAATGACAAGTTGGATGATCAATAAAAGGATAAGAATAAAAGGTAAAATTTACCTACTCTTGTTCAGAGTGCATTAAAAAACACTCGGATAACGGGTGTCCTACCGAATCCATCGGCGATACCGGGTCATTGTCATGTCAACCTCCTCAGGGTAAATGGCAAGAAATTAAAAACAAAAAAAAAAATCAAAGTTCTTTTTATATCTCTCCTCTCTCTTCTTTCCTCTTCTTTCTCTGATCTTCCTCTCTTTCGGTCCTTCCTTCCACTTGGAGTGAGCAATACAATTACTGGGCTCTGCGCTGCCTGCACTGATCAGCTCTGCGTGTGTGCGTAGAAGTGAGGGAGCATGTGTATGCAGTGTGTATGTGAGAGTGAGAGAGAGGGGGCTATAGGCACACACACAGCCAGCTAGTCAGGCAGTTGGGACAGAAAGCTGTGCTGCTGTCCTAATCAACGACTTAAAGCCCCGATAGCGGCTCATGAATATTAAGCAGCATTTTGCATATGTAGTCCCTCAGGTCCCAGTTGTGCTGTGATTGGTGGGTGCTTCACCAATAGCTGCAGGGAGGGGCGGAGAAAGGGGTGGAGAAAAGAAGAGAGAGCGAGAGAGAGAGGGAAAAGAGCAGGTGGAGAGGGAGGGATCAGACAAAGAGCACGGAGGAAAAGAGAGAATGAGGGAATCAGGAAGGAAAGGAGGAAGAAGGGGAGAATGAGACAGGTGCGAGAAAGGTTTAAAGCAAGACAACCTGCTCTCCTTATTTCTGCATTTCTTTCTCTCTTTATCACTCCGTCTTTCTGACCTTTCTTCACTGGTCTCTCACTACCCTGGTCACTCCTGCTCTCTTTATGTACCTGCATTGGTAAAATTACATTCTCACATAAATTGCAATGTTAAAAACTGAAAATATATTACTGACAATGTAATATATGTAATGTATTACTGACAATACTGACAATGTAAAAAAAAGTTTTAAACCCAAACTCTTTCAAATAAAGTCTAAACCCCATAAGTTACTCCATGTTATAAGCCAGTTTTAAGGAAACCAATACTGATTTGTGCTCAAACAGAAAACACAAAACTGACCTAATCAAATCCAGAGAAATGCAAGATCAAATAAATAAGTGTACGCTTGACCATGAACCAAAAGCCTGAATATTGTGTCACACCATAAACACACCAGCACAGCGCAGCAGAACCCATCACAGCCCAGCAGTAAAATATGAGATTATAGCGATTCCAGAGCGCTTGTCCTTTGTTGTGGAATGATTTGGGCATGATTGGAACAAGGTTTTCCCTGCTGCTTGCTGTTTTGTCAAGTTCACTTTCATCTCTACACCAGCAGGCTGTGTATTCCCAGTATTATTGAGCACCTTGGAATGTGAGTATAGGTACTGCGACTGTGATTCTCCAGGAAAAATTAGCTCACCGCTTCTCAGTTTTAGAGCAAGGAGGAGACACGGGAAAAAAGAAAAGGGAATGCAAGCAGAGCGGGAAGGGCCTTCTAAAAAGGGAAAAATCGGATCCCTGCGGGGACACTCCGAATGATACACGCTTTCTTTCTGTCTCTTTTTCCTTTCCTTTTTACTAATGTCTTCCTCCTTTCGATTAGACTTTTTCAACACTTGGGTACCCCTGCGCATGGGATGGCGGGGGAGAGAAAAGTGTGGAGTGTAAAGAGAGACACAGAGAATGGAATCGGAGGGAGTGGAGGGGGGTGGTGGTGGTGTTGTTGGTGGTGGTGGGGGGAGGTGGGGGTGCAAAGATGAAAGAGAGTGGTTGTGATTAGCAGCTTTGGAATAGTACAGATAATAAAATATTTCCTGAAACCAATCTCAGCTTTGATGTACATGTGTGTGTATGTGAGTGTGTGTATATGTGTAACTACTGCCTTTTCCTTCCCTGCTTTTCTTTGACAAACACAGAATCCAATGTTCAACATTTCAACTGCTTAACAGAAAAACTATTACTAAAACACTGAAGTTAGCGCACTAAATATTCTTCATATTCTTCGTAGTGTGGTGTAGGATATGTGTGTTGGTTTTGCTGATAAAGCATCTGTCTCTAGCTGCACGGAGAACTCAGTAGGTTACCTGTTAGCCATAGTACTGTTCAGTTAAATGACATTTTTAAAGGTAATATGATTATAGCTTAATACAAAATGTCTGTGACGTGGAGAATTTGTGATACTGAGGTGCTGAACGACCCTGTCAAACTGAGTCTTCATATGGACATATCGGGGTCTTTACAAGAATAAATATATAATTTAGAAGTTGTTTCAGAAGCCGCCAAACTAAAGATCCAGAGACCACATACGAAAACAAACACGCTCATTGTCAGAGACCACTTGCACAGATGTACCTTTGCCATTTACACAAAGGAATAGGAATTCAAATACATGTCTTTACAGATACATAGCTGTTAGGTTTGTGTACACACATACACATGCAGGCATACAAACATACACACAGTTATGATGTATCCAGAGGCTTATAAGCATCGACAAAGATGAGTGTGAATCAATGCTGCCGTCACTACTGTGCAAACAAATCCTTTACCAAAACCTCAGTGTCTAACACACTTGTGCATACACACGAACGCACACACACACACACACAAACACGAGCACACACACACACAAAACTGTTTCAGTGCCGAAAGTCCAAAATGTTCTGCCTAACACATTTATTAAAAAGAAGAACTACAAATCATACACTGAATTGAACAATTAGAAGCTTAAACATCTCTGGGTTGTAACATATCAATGAATGGCTGTATAAATATTTGAAGAACAGCGTTTGACTTACACAGAAATCATTAATATTTGTCTAAAATGAACTGGTTGTGTTTATGGAGGCATATTTTTTTAGTTAGTTTACATCAAAAATATTCAATGATCCTTTTGAATATGTTGCATATATTCAAAATTACTGAATATTTTACATTCTGCAATTTATGCAGTTTTTGTGGAAAGTAAATTCTACTGACTGATGATTTAAGTACAAGCAGCAATGTGTTAAAACATAAGAATGTAGTCTAAGAATCAGCTTTCACTGTGCATGTGTGGTGAGTTATGCCTTACAAAGCTTTGCCTTTTATGTAAATAATAAAAAAAAAATGTTATGTTGAGATGATAATGTCATGTCATGCACACAATGCCACAAGCAGAGCTGCTTTTTAAAATTCATCAACATGTGCACATAAAAAGCTAAAGCTTCTGAATCGTCTTTGTGGAAACTATCACAAAACTCCTGTGATTTTGGTTGAGCCCTAAAACAGACGTTATTTTTTCTGTCTTTCTGCCTCACTCTTTTCCTTCTCTGACCCCTATCCACCCCATCCCCATAGACTATTGATTGACTCTCAGTCAGTGTGTGTATGTTGACAGTGACCCCTTTAGGCCATTTTTCTCTATAACTGGACACACCATAAACATCATAAATGCAGATTTTTAACTCATAAAGCCAAGGAGGTACATTGTGCATCCACAATGTGTGCATATGTAATTGCTGGGTAACAGACAATATTTCCATACACCATGCTTCAGAAAAAAATAACTGCAAATAACAACATAAAAAACAAAAACTATGCAACTCCGTCAAAGCACCCTGCAAAAACAGCATTTTCTCATAATTAATAATTGTATGCATGCGTAAATGGCCTTGTTGGCATCATTTTAGAAATTCATTTACAATGTAAAACCTATTGAGCTCGGTAACTGCTGGCATCTCACTCTTCTCTTGTCTGCCAGTGTGTGTAAATCTGTGTGTGGGTGTGTGTGTTTTGACCCTGCGGTGGCAGCCTGTTGACATCTATGGAAGAATTATCCATTGCAACTCTCGCTGACATCAATCACACTACTCAATAGGCCACAGCAAGTTCATTCAGAGCCTTGTATTGTGAGCGGGTATATGTGTGTCTTTGCTGGTCAAAACAATCTTTAACAAATTCAAGACGTGCTCACTTAGGAAGTTGACCCCAGGCCACCCATCGACACATGTGCCAGTCATGAACAAAGCACTAGACTGAGGCAACAACTGCAAACAAAGTACAATAATGATGTACTTTATAATGAAACAAAGCATTTGTTCTTGATAATCAAAGAACTTTTGCTGTTTTTATAAACATTTAAACATTTAAAGGTAGGTTTCATGAAGCCTACAAGCAGGACAAACATTTGCACTTTAATTTCAAAATGAGGACTAAGAAATTAAGCTGTACCAAAAGTGAAAAGACTTTAGAAATTTTACGCATGACTGAACTTTGCTTTTGTAGAAAAGAGAGGTTGAAACAGAAGGAGAGAGTGAGAGTGAGTGTGAGTGTCAGAGTAAGAAACTGCACTTCACTTCAAGCCAACAGAGGGAGCTATGGACTCTGGTCAGTTTACAGCCAACAGCAGCACAAAGACTCACAACTCGTGTGTGCATGACTGAATTTAACTAAAGTCACAATATCATTCACTGTGAAAACCAACAAAAATAAACAAAAATATATAAAAGATCACAAACTCTCAAAAACTCAGACACACACAATGCAAAGCTACACTGTCAACAGGATCAGGGGAGATTGGGCTAAGTTATCTGATAGCTTTGTCAGCAGGTATAGCAGAACACAGTGTGGATATGGACAATTTGAACAAAGACCCCTGCCTGCTCCTCCAACCTGAACCCAAAGAGAGAGCAAGAGGCAGGGAGTAACAAAGAGTGAGAAGGAGACAGGGAGAAAAACAGAGCAAGAGAAGCCAACAGGAAAAAGTGAGAGATCTATAGACTTGAACAAACATCTCTGTTACTAACGTGACTGATGGCTGTAATAGCAATGAAAGGGTTTGAAGTTACAAGGTGTTATTAGATAAACACTGAGCTTAAGCTGCAGTTCATTCCAGGCTGTGTGAGTGTAAAACAGGAAAGGAAAATACTTGCCCTCAGGGCAATATATTTTATGTATTATGTGATATGTAATACAATCCACTAGGAAAATAAAATATTGTAGCAGTCAAAAAGAATTAAAATTAAAAAGTGTGATGAATATATTTTGGATTCTTAATACAAAATAAATATCTAAAAAAAAAAACTTAATGGGGGAGATTTTGAGATGTGCCCTAATTACTATGCTACATCTTACGTCTTGCATAGTATCTAACCTCAACTTAGTCATAACAGAGTTATCAAAGTAAACCTATTCCTAAATATGCAGTCAAGAAATAACCAACTACAAATGTCTTAAAAATAAAGAGCTTTCCTTGCTTTAGTTACTGTAACAATATCTGCTCCCAAAAGCAGCAGAGAAGGCAGATGCACACAGGCACATCAGAAGTTGCACGCAGACAAATGTGTAGCTGTCTTACATGTTCAGTTCAAGTATTGGGTGTTAACAACTGACATGCTCACAACCAAATGAGTTTGACTTAGTTTTGGATTTCCTTCACTTTGCAGTATATTTGTTTAGATGGTAAATTGGGGGGGTGTACTGAGATGGAGCAATTTGGTTTGGTCAAATACTTAGCATTTTACAGGCCTACATCAACACTCCCACATATAGCCACATGCTGGCAAAATGAATAATTTGATGAAAATTAATTACCTGACGAACTGAGTGAACAAAAGTCAAGAAAAAAAGTCATCGTTTTGGTTGCTAAATCATTTTGTGTGTTAAGGGAAGGAGCAGTGATGGTGATCGAGGCCAAGGAGAGAGCACCAGCTGCTGGGAAAAGCTGCTGGGTTTAGGGAGCTTTCTGGAGCCTGTCACCAAAAGCCTGTCTGGGTAACCTTTGGAGAAGGGTACATGAAAGTTACATACACACACATGCACACACATGCATAAAACACAATAAAGCTTATGCAACCACACCAGCGTAGTGAAGTACCATTGCAACACATGCTACATATACAGTACAGTAACAGACTTGTGTGGAAGTGTTCAAGCAGTTTCAAGAACACAAACACAAAAGACACGACACGTACAGCCTTCTCACTTGTTCGCATAGTTACACATGCCTACAAACTTAGGGCTTGTATACTGTGATTTATTTAGGACGGGCAGTTATATGACAGCCCTGTTATTCCGCACAAAGGTCAAGCGAGCTTCACACCTACAGTAGAAAGACAGGTTAGATTATGGCTTCAAGAAATGAATGTAAGTCAGTGTAATGTCCTCTGAAGTCATGGAAACACAAATGCAATGTATGTGTGCAACAGAACAATATACACACAAAGAAAAAGATGTTTGTAAGTCAGTTATGTGTAAGTTAAAAAAGGAAGTATTACCAGAATTTACACAAAGTCAGTAGACGCATGCACCTTACATGTCCTCTTTCTTCAAAGTTAAGTTTACATGGAGTACACAATATTTTTTTCATATAGATAAAACCATTCTAAAACAGGCTAAGGTGAGTTGCGGTCATCATCCTGTCACTGGTCAGACTGAAGGTTGGGTGGACAGTATCTCATTGCAGAGTGAAAGGAGTGACCTCGGCAAGTGAGAACAGACAAAGGGGGAAGACTTTGGACTAAACTGAATCGTAACATTGTCTAACGTGAACACACAGGGCGAGCTTGATGAATATATGTGTTATTGTATCCCTGTGTGCACATATATTCCATTCAATGAACACACACGTCTACTGCTGTGATCTGTGAGCATACAGAGACACAGTATCCAACTCACATTGTACATTCAAGATGTCCCCCACACAAACACACTAGTGACATAATCTTTCTCTCTCCCAAATGAAAGCTAAATACAATCTTGCTATAAAGATCAATTGTATGTGTTCATCCACATATTTCAGCCTCAGTTTCTTTAGAAAAAACATCCTAGGAATGTCAGAAAATCAAAATCAAAGGACGATGTGAGTTTTTTTTAATGCAGACGTTAGAAAAATAGAATAAAATGAAGGGTGCAGGCAGCCATATAGATGGACAAACACAATAACAACAAACTGTTTATGCATCTAACAATCATACATAAATATTTCAATAACTTTATCACATTATTTTCTTACAAGTATTGACCTTATCATCTCTCTAAATCTCACTGCTACCCTCTCATTCTCTTTCTTTCCTCCATACCTGCTGAAACATCCTGAGGTTTTGATATATTCCCAGGGATAAATTAGAAGAGGGATGTAATTATATACAGAGTGAATTTTGCCTCGGTAAGAAAGCACCGGGAGTGTGCGTATGTGTGTGCGCGCAGGTTTCTCGCTGCCTGCGTGTCTGTATAACGCAGTGTTTTGTATTGAAATAGGTGGCTTCGGAGAGGTGCGCTCCTTTAATTACGCCGCTCTCAAACAGAACATGAGTGGGCTATCCCACTGGGATTAGTTGTCTCTCAATGCAGTCTCTTTGTTAATGCAGCACACACATAACACACATGTACTTTGAGGCACAAATGTATGCCTGCCAAAAAAGACCATTTCGCCAATAGTTCCACACTCAATTTATTCAAACTGAGGTGTAAGCCAAGTGAATAATTCCACTACTAATAAAGATGGTATAAGAGAGTGTGTACAGATGAGATGAAGGGGGAAAGGGGATAAAACAGCATAGAAGAGGGGGGAACAAAGGGTTGAGAGGAATGATAAGCCTACAGAATAAATCTGATGTTCAAGGACAACAAAACATGAAAGCTAAGATCAACATCACTTGCAAGTTTCAAACTGGTGAGTGTGGATATTTGAAATGTTTTGTTTATGTATATTTGTTCATTGCAAATTTTGATATCCGGATTTAAATGCCAGCATGAAACTTTTCTTAAAAGGTTTGAGTCAAAATATGCTCCAAAATATATTTTATTCAACACATAGATGTTTCCTTTTCCTTTCCACAGTCGCCAAGTAGTTGCTCAAAAGGAGTCGTTTGATTGTTGAGTGGTTTTCTCTTTATTTTTGTTGGGTTTTAAAATATAAAGTGCCTCGAGGAAAGTGATGTTGTGATTTGTCACTATGTAAATAAAACTGATTTAAATTGAAAAGCTTCTGTTGAATTACTCCCCAAATGGGCACACTGTAATATAAAAGGTTCATGTTAATGATGGTTAAAGATACACAATTGCTGGTTAGTAATGCACAAGTATGTAAGCTGTTTTGTATCTGATAAAGAAGATTTGTACATTTTATCAACCTGAAGGGAACGGTCTCTTAGACTGTACACTTGGAGAACACATGACTGTTAATAGTCTTACTCAAGTTGTTTAGGTTTTTCAGTTAGCTATGTTAACAGTTGTGTAAGTGAAATGTGTTTTTCTGGCTGAAAACATGTCGAGTTTACAAGTCACAGGGCATTATGTCTGAATCTGCTGCCATCATAATGGACACCTGGCCAATATTCCTGGGTAGTTCATGTGTAAGTGCAAATAAACAAATAAGCAAATAAGCTTCTGTCTCACAGGCTTATAGACCTGTCGGCTACCATCTGGTAACCACTGGTCGCTACGAAAAATGTAATGTCATAGAACTGTTTGCAAATGGTTGCTGGTGAAATTGACTACTCAAGCCCCAATCACATAGGCCTATACATCAGTTGGTAAGCCCTTTGTAACCACCGATTGTAGGGGAAAGTGTGTATTTTGCAACCAGTTGGAAAATGGTTGCTGGAGGCTGTTGGCATTCATTGGTGTGAAACTGGTCACAAAGCGGTACAAGGTGCTTTGGTTACTGGGAGATTACAGTGGTTGCATGGAAGACACCAACTTAACTGCAAACCATCACAAACTACTCACCAAGTGGTAGTGAAATTGTGTAAAGTGCAATACAAATTAGAAACAGAAGATGCTCACCATCTGAGTTAAAACGTTTTTCAAATGCATTGGTTCCAGTGGTTGAAGAGGAACATTCTGTTTTCTGTCTGCATCACACTTTTTAGGTTTCACTGCAGCATGGAGTGAATGGCAAGTGTCTATAGAAAAGCCGGCATCTTCCAAGCAAACTATGGGAAATGTGTAATCTGCTACTGACCAAACCAATCACAACAAGGGTTTTGGTGTAGCACCCGCTTTGTGACCTCACTGACCTGTTGACTACTTGCAAACAGGTCGAGAAAGACACATTTTCCTTAGTGACTGGAGTTTGCCAGGGGTTATCAACCAAACTCTAGGTCATAAGTGTTTTCTGACACCCAAAATTCTGAATTGAAAACTGAGGTCTGTTTCACAACAGTTGATGCAAAAATGCACAATAATTACTTATTTGTAATATAAAAAGTCAGACCAAAACTTTTTGCCTGTTTTATGCTTGCCTTGTTTAGTGGGTTTAGGTTAATTGGCAATTCCAAATTGCACATAGCTGTGAATGTGAGTGCGAATGATTGTCTGTCTCTCTGTGTTAGCCTAGCAACAGACTGGCAACCTGTCCAGGTTATACTGCCCTATGACAGCTGGGATAGGATAGAGAATGAATGGATGGATGGATGGATTGATGGATATTTTGGAAACAAGTTCCATTAGTACATTTATGGTTTCTCTTCCTGGTCCCTGTCCTTTGAAAACTTCTGGTACTGCTCTACTTAGGTACACGTTCCTAGATATTGCTGGGAACCAGTGCATTGAAATTAACAGTAAATTATTCTAACAAAACAGCAACTGTTATACAGTTTACCAATGTTTGGTACTGTGCCTTAACTTTATCTGTTGATTGGCTATAAAAATATTATTTTAAAATATTGATTGGCTCATGCATCTGAAGAGCAACATGAACATGATAGGAATGGAATCCATCCTCTTCCTCTTATCTGGGACCGGGTCACAGGGTCAGCAGCCCAAGCAGAGAAGCCCAGAACTCACTCTCCCCAGCCACCTCCTCCATCTTGTCCGGGGGGAACACCAAGGCATTCCCAGGCCAGCCGAGCGATATAATCTCTCCAGAGTGTCCTGGGCCTGACCCAGAGCCTCCTCCCGGTGGGACATGCCCGGAACATCTCATCCAACTAACCCTCTCTGCGAATCGCTACCTTATCATGGTGGAGGGGTTTGTGTGTCCCAGGGGTCCCAGGGGCTATATTATCTGGGGGCTTTTTGCCCCCTGGTAGGGTCTGCCATGGCAAATTGGTCCTGGGTGAGGGGCCAGACAAAGAGTGATTCAGAAATCCCTATGAAAAGGCCATCGAGGGAAGTATTCACCCTGCCCGGGATAGGGTTACAGGATAGGGAGGACGAGCGTCTGGTGGCCGGGCCTTTGGGCTAAGGCCCGGCCCATGTCCCAAAGAAAGGACATGGGCCCATCTTCCTGCAGGTCCACCACCTGCAGGAGACGCCGTAGGGGTCGGGTGCATTGTGAACTGGGCGGCGGCCAGGAGTGGAGGTCCTGGAGGACCAATCCCTGGCTACCAAAAAAAGAAATGAAATAACATGAACTAAAAATCTCTGAAGGTTTCCTGGTCAGGATAGAACAAAAATGTCTGAGTAAAAGTTGCCGATTCCATTTTATTTTTCTCATGTAAGCCTGAAATTCATGATCTGATGTATCTCTATTTGTATATACCAGACTAATTCATCACTGAGCCACTAAGAAAAAAGAAATGCTATCATAAACCAAGAGTCAGTGTAAAATGTTAATTTCCAGGTTTTATTTGTGATTCTTAATTGTTTTTAAAACATGTTAATTGGCCGTGGCTTTCTAATTATATTTAGTAAATTATACAGAGCATTCTTGCTCCATATTTGTCAGTTGTTGCTATTAGTAATTCAGATACTTGCTTGGTGCTACTGATTTTACTATCTGTGCTGTACGATAGTAAAAAAGTAGTTAATTTGTTAAACTAGAGGGACAATAATACCGTATCCAAAGAGAAAAGAGGGCTACAGTGCAAGATACACAGAACATAAACACACTCCACTTCATCTGTGTCTGTGTCTAATGACGTGTGTGAGTAATTACTTTAAGCCCAATGTGTGCGGGTGTTTAAGTGTCTCTGCTCATGTATGTTTTTATCAAGGCTTTTGTCTATGTCTGTGCCTGCAATAAGTATGTTTAATGGTGTGTGTGAAAATAATCACTTAATCGCTGCTTCCTCTATTTAAGAGGTGTGTGTATGTGTGTGTCTGTTCAATGGTTTCACTGTAAAATAAGCTGAAAGATGAAGACATAAGTGGGAAGGTCTGGAGATGTAAAATAGTGAGAATGATTGCAGAGAGGAGGTGAAGAGCGGGATTTCAATGGGCGAAAAGAGAAAAGGAAAGAGAAAACAGAGGGACTGAGGGAGAACATAGGTAAAAAAATCCCCTACCCCCCACACCCCCCTTTATCTCACTCTCTCTAATTTTCCACAATAACCCTTCCTTCCAATGTTGCTCTCCAAACCGTCGGCCTGTGAATTTATAGTTGGCCCAATGATTGCTTCTCAGGCCATGATGGCTGTAAATTGCTTTGCCATTTGGTAAATGTTGGCAGTTAGAAGGTATACAAGTAATTATTTCCGCTTGTGCTGATTGAGACATAATTCCAAGACGAGGCCCTGGAAAAATGACAGCATTTCGAAACAACTCTGTTTTAATTTCCCAGCATTCCTAATTAGAATCTGTATGAACATGGGGAGTTTTTTATGTGGTTTCCTCCAATGGGGCCAGAAATAATTAAACTGTCAAGGGGAAATAAATACGTATAAACAAGGCATAATTTTTACAGCGCGCAGCACCTTGTCAGGCCATGACTTTTTGTGAAGAAAAACAATGTGGGGAACAATACAGGGGCATAGAGGACACAC
>VURO01018649.1:0-12292 GCA_015108175.1 Pelvicachromis taeniatus | reverse complement strand
CACTCTTCTCTCTTGTTTGAAAAAAAAAAAAAAAAAAAAAAAAAAAAAAAAAAAGAAAATAAAGAAAAAATTTTTTTTTTTAAAAAAAAAAAAAAAAAAAAAACCACAAAAAGGCGTGTGTTCCCTTCGTAACACAATGATGTTATGGGCAATGTCAAATCATCTGCATTATGTAGGTGTGTTGGAACCGACTTGATGGACTTTCATGAACTTTTCATTAAGAGCTTGAAAGTTCAGGTCACTGTATTTTCATTTTCAGGGCTATAGAGCATATCATAGAGTCAGATTTTCCAGATACGTATACGGCGTGGAATAGATTAAGACATGGGTCGTTAAAGAGGTGGATGTACTGTAGTTGGAAAGAGTCAAAGGTTTAATGGGTAAAGCGCTTAAGAAATGATAAAGTAAACCGAGACTGGCTTTAATACGTCCCAAAATGGAAGGCATCAAAATGATAAAAATGTCGCTTAATCAAGGTTTTCAGATGTTGCTCACCTTTAGATTTTTTCCTTAAAGCTTAATCCATTCACGAGGAATTAAAGAGTAAAAGTAACTGAGTAGAAATTTGAAGACTTTTTTTTTTTTTTTAAGTCTGTTAATGTGTACTACTACTTATGTTAAAAGCATTTTTTTTATTTCTAGAGGAAGCTGCACAAATCCCAACAAATTGCCGGCCCCTAGGGATTCACGGCTGGTTGAGACGGAAGAATACAAGTTGAAAAATGAATGAGAAATTTGGATGTGGAGTGAGAAAGAGGTGAGCTTACAAGCACACTCTAGCCTACTCCTCATCTCTGCTTGAGGCCAACAGCTTCAGGCCACATTAGCCATTACAAGCAGAAAAAGCCAAAATCTCTCAGTCATGCAGGATTGTGGATAATGTAGGTGAGATGTTTGGACGAGAACGAAGAATTAATGGTATGAAACAGATATTTTAAATGTTTTCGGTCAGTTTTGAACTTTTATGCACACTGCCACTACTTCTGGCACTGTTAGAGGTCAATGCACAATATTTTTCTAATACACTGGTTGAAATACCGTATATCTGCTAGTAGTGGCCTTCTAATAAAAAAACATGTTCCGACAAATAGATGCCGGTCTCCAATAGTAGCCGGGCGACCTTCGACCCGGAAGTCCCTCCGCAATGCCGCCGGTCCTCCCGCGTCTCATCACTCGGCCAGCTCTTTCCAATCAGCCGTCATCTACGACCAGCAGCATTTAAGCTGGATGCGCGGCGACTGTCAACGTGGGATTATTACACTGAACTGATAGAGTCTGTGAGCGTAGAGTATGTTGAACTGCCGGCTAGCGAACCTGCTAACTGTGATTTTCTGCTCTTTTACTTCCTCTCCTGGAGAGTCGGGTGGAGAGAAGTTTCGGGGAGCACCACTCGTGCACTGGGCTACCACAAAGGAGACACTCGGGAGCAAAAGAGAAGCACAATTGGGAACTGCATCATTAGTGAACTGTTGGAATACGTTTTGGAGCACTGTAAGTAAACACACTGTCTTTTCACCTCAGTCTAAAATCCGCGCCTGGGTCCTCTTTCCCTCTCGCTTCCGTGAAAATTCCATCTGAGAAGAGAATAAGAGCTGGTCTCCAACAACCGCCGGTCTCTTTTAAACGCCGGGCCGGTCGGATTATTTTTTGAATAAGTGCCCGGGCTACTATTGGAAGATATATGGTAGTTGCAAAAGCATAAAGCAAAAACAAATCTCATTTTTAGTCTACTAAAAAAAGGTCTGTAGCTCCTATATATCGAACACAACAGCATCACTAGTAGATGAACCTTTTATTAAAGCAAACATTACTTCTGTGCACACAAACTCGTGTTTATGTTATTGTAGGACAAAAACTAATACGGAAAAAATACTACATGTTTTGCTTTTGCAGCTAAAGTAGAATTACTAAAACTCTGACCAAGTCCAGAAGTACCTGAACAGCACTTTTCTTTTTTAGTTTTTAATGCCAACTCATAATGCAGCAGTATATGATTAGATGGGCTATCATATTATCATGTTATGGGCTATCTGGCAACGTCCAATATCCCATTTCATTTAATGAATTATGAAAGTCAGATGACAACGTAACCAGGTAACTTCAAAACATCATTAAAAATATCCTAACACCAGTTATTATTTAAAACAGTCTCTACTATATTCATTCATGTTCCTCTCTTGTCCTCCTTTTATAATATCAATTTCTAGGAGTGGAATTATCATCCATTAACGTCAGTAATATACTCTACAGAAACATTGTACGTATTTGAAATAGCATCAGGTAACCAGAAGTGTAGCACATGTTGGCACATGAGCAAAACGAAACCTAAACTCGAACGAGAGCGCGATGAATGTGCGACCGATGACTCGAAGCATTCACTTTCAGATAATAGACCCAGTTAATACTATCTCACAGTCTGAGGCTCATTTTCACCTCCTTTTTTTTTCCAGCCTGTCACTCCACATGTACCGTCAAAACATAGGCTTTTCTGAGCTCATAATTTGTGGCAGATAACAGCTAGTGGCAGGTGGCTATTAGTCCTAATAAATTATGAATCAGCTTTATCACACTTACTGTCTGTCTCCCGCGGGAAATATTTCATTCTTGGGTGGCTATGCCTTTAGACTGTACATATTTGTGTGTGTAAAAGGTAATTTTTTATTCTTTGAGTGATGATATAATTGTGCATGTCTGTTTGAAGTCCTTTGAATCTTAAAGTGTGTTTGAAAAGTCGTTGTGAATGTTGTGGTTAATCTAAAGTTAAGGTTGCAGCTCACCCCGGCTCAGAATGCACACGTGTATCTGCATGCCTTTGTCAGGCTGGGAAACGAGACGGTAATGGCTGTCTCCTTCAGGGAAATTCTGATTGTGTGTGATAAAGACAAATGAGCTGACAGCGCAGAGCTTTTCTCAACCCACTAGACAATATACACGCCTCCGTCTACTCTCTAATACAGACACACACACACACGCATGCATATATACACAAATGACACATTTAACTTGTGCTAACCAGAGTCCATGAGAGAAGAGCAAGGTGGGCTCAAATACAGGTCTAATTAGAAGAGGCAGTTAAAAGCATGGGGGGGGGGGAAATACACTAGCGCTGAATGTTAAGCTTTTTTCCCACTGAGGCCTTTTACTTTGTTTTTTCCCCTCAACACCATTTTCATTTTTAATTAAAGTCAAAACAATATTTGTGGCATTGTAAATGCAGTGACAGGGTCTGCACAGATGTTTGTGTCTGCTGCGTTTATTCTCAGAGACCTGACTTTGATGCGTTCCATCAAATTTCATTTCGATGATCTGATACTTGCTCACATTTAGAAAACCACAGACGAACGAGCAGGACAAGAAATATAATAACCAACATGCGCATCACCATGTTGGCATACACAGTGGAACTGCTGTATTATTAGAACAAAGTCAAAAGCATAAATCAATTTCAAACACTGGCATAGATGCCGCTACCTTTTTCTCCCCGATTCCATTTTTGAATAGATGTATTCTTTTCGCCATTAAAGGCGTTTTTGGGGTCCACAGCTGTAATTTCACAGCTACTGTAGTAGGAAAGAGCCTAGGAGTTGAGAAAGAGACAAAAGGGAATTAAGGAGAAACACAAGAGTTCCCTCATGTAGGATAGACCACATACGATGGCAGCAAGACCACAATGAGTGAGAGACAATGACATCCCAGTCGTCTCAATATTCCCCCAAATGTCCTCTGGTACTGACTACGCTCTGCAGCGCTTAAACCTCTGTCCATCACCCTTCTGTCCATTTGCCCGTTTGCCATTCTGTTTATTTTCTGATACACTGCGGGGAAAAATGTAGGTATCCAGTGGCATCAGATGATAATTCTACAGTTCAATGGCAAATGCTATCTGTCGGCTAAATTGATATCATCACTAGGGGGGAAATTGCTATGGGAAGGTAGATACAGCTGCACAAAAATCGCCTCACAGGAATACGCACACACACATGGATTGAAGTGATTGCTCACTCTGCTCAACCCTGACCTCCACAGTAATATCTGGTCCTCCCGCCGCCCACTTTCTCACCACGGAGACGTCAATCACGGGGTTGCATGGCGAGAAGGTTAGAGACTGTCTGTCAGTTCCACAACTTTAACTGCCTACAGGCGCCAAGCGTGTACAGACATGCAATGTCGCTCACACCACCCAGCATGCTCCTGGTGGCTTTTCCGGGGCCCAAATGCAAAAAGCCGTGCAAATAAACTAAAAATTGATTTCAAAATAGATTTTTTTGTTAATTAAAATAAAAACTTGAATAAAGACTTTGAAAAATTAAAGCTAACTGAAACAATTTTGGAAACTTGGAAAACTGCCAAAAATAAAATAAAAAGCAGAAATATTCTTAGTTTTAGTATTTGTTAGTGTGATAACATTAAAAATCAATATGATTGATGCGCATGTTTATTGAGACTCACAATGTCTACAAGACTGTGAGTTAACTGCTTCCAGAAAGTTCTGTGTTTGTATTAGAATACCTGTACCAGTTTTCCAAAGTCTCGTCTCTGACATAAGCCCTACATATTAGAACGATTACAACGTAGCACTGAAACTACCAGAAACTAAAACATTTTCACACAATATAAAACCAAATGGAAACAAGAAACTCCACTCTGGAAACCAGCTGTCTTAGGGCGAAAGGCAGGGTACACCCTGGACAGGTTGCCAGTCTGTCGCAGGGCCCAACTGAAACTAAAATAAATTAAAAACGTCAAAGTCAAAAGAAAATTTTTAAAAAATGACAAAATATGAAACTATAAATACCCATACAAACAAATTGAGATACTTCCTAATGTACAGAAAAAGTTTGGGGCATTAAAAAATTAAAAACTTTGAGTACTAAAATGTTTTCAGTGACAAGAAATATCTTGTATCACACTTTGGAGACAGTGCGAGTTCTTCTAGATACACTTGAGGTACTTTTGCACACAAGTTTTCAACCTAGTTTGGTAGGTGCCATAAACACCCCCCCCCCCTTCTGGCATTAGGCCCTTGAGTTTACCTCTTTCTCTTCATAGAATCCCACACTGACTTCACACTGATTGAAATCAAGGCTTTTTGGAGACACTATTTTCATTGTTCCGTTATGTATTTTTGCCGAACTCGCTGACATTATGTGCTACATGACTCACCTCCTTCACTGTATTGCTGACTGATAAGGATTTAAACACCTACAAGGACAAATTCATCTCTGTGCATGCAGCTGCATAAACACTTGAAATCATGCACACAAAGTTTTTTGTTAAAACTATCCCATACTATTTTTTTTTTTTTATAACTATTAGCATTTCTTTCAACCCCTCTAATATTTGCATGGCTAACTAGTTGCCCTCCCTCCGCTTGTTCTGTTCATTGTATCATGAGAATAATGATGCTGTTTTTATCTGCATCTCTACATCCTCTCATTTACTATGGACAGTCTTCTCTGTAGTTTGCACAGGAAAGCACTAAAATGGAAGAGAACTTGCCAGAGGCAGCGTAGCTCTTGCAATTAACCCCCAGAACTGCAAAGTAAGTGAAATGAGACTTTACTTCAGCTTTAATTACAAAACAGCAGGAAGTTCTGCATGCATGTGCTGATAATACGCACACAATATGCAAAGAATGTGCACACGTGGACGGGAAAGACAAACGCTAATGCATTTATGCTGTGCTCATGTTGGCAAAAAAAAATAGTATCCTATAAATACTAAAGCAGCTTTAATGCACGACATAGAAACACATTCCACCAAATTACTGTAATGTTTGATTTTAAACAATTTGATTTTTTTTCAAAAAATCGCTCAAAAATGGTGTAATTTCTCAAGTCATGAGTCCCCACTAAGTTTGCACAGACACATAATATATTCATTCTGAAATGTTTCAGCTCCAAATGAGACACTGCAGTTTTAACAAATATTTGAATGCATATTTCATGTTTTGATTAAGGTCTTGGCAAGCTATATCTCAGCATCTTTCAAGGTCCTGAAATGCATAAATATTAATAAACGTAAGCCGACTGTCTTCGCTTTGCTCTTTTTGCATTGTGAATGACATCACATGACATTAGGTTGCTGGGTAATGATAAGAGAACAGCGGTGCTGGTTTGATGAGTTATGCATGAAAGGACTGCTTTCAACCCTCCCCAGTTTCAGTCTCAGCAAAGCTCGTTTGCTTAAAGCTATTTTGATGTGTGCCTTTGTGAGACCTTTGTGTGGGCCTTTTTGACTTTCCAAACTTCAATCTCACAATTTTGGAGCGCATTTACTTAGAGCTTATTTCTGCTTGCGCCACGTCACTTCTGCTTAAGGATGCCATTCGGTGGTTTTGCATAGTCCAGTGTTTTGCTTTGTTTGCTCGTTTGTTATGAATATGTGAATTGGCGCTCACTATCTCGCTACTTTATATACGAATACATTCATATGGTAATGCGGAAGATGCTGAACACAAGGAACAGGACAATGTGGCTGTTTATACTAAAAGCACGTGGACAACTGATGTGTGCGCTGTTTGCTGACAGAGTTATGTTTGGCAGTGTGAGAAAGAAAGCGTCTGAGGAGGCGCTCAGTTCAGCACATAAAGAGTGAAATTAAAGCCAATCATATTATCAATCAGTAAAACTAATTTGCATATAACACCACGTTCTGTACATGACAGTGCAATGATTCAAATGTTCAAATATGAATATTTGTGCCAAGAAACTATAAATGCTAAACTCTGACTTAGTCTCTGAACACATGTGAAATACAGTCACAAGATATTCCTGAATAAGTCATTAATAAAGGTCCAAATTACATTGTAAAACATTATGATGGTGCAGTAAATGTAACTTTTAACCTTTAAATATAATCGTGATTTTGTTCTGTTAGACATTTTTATGAATCATAAGGGCCTAACATGCCTGTAACATGTTTTTCTTATAGAGAAATCAGCCACCTCCACGCTCGGCTGCATGTTTCAACCCATTACAGTATGTCACCATCGTTTACGAGGGTAATTGTTCCGTCACAGCGTGTCAGAGGACAGGAATACACAGTATATTCTACAGCAGGGGTCTCCAACTCCAGGCCTCGAGGGCCGGCGTCCTGCAGGTTTTTGATAACACCCTGGGTCAGCACACCTGAATCAATTGATGAGTTCATTAGCCGGCCTCTGGAGAACTTCAAGACATGTTGAGGAGGTCGTTTAACCATTCAAATCAGCTGTGGTGGATCAAGGACACATCTACAACCTGCAGGACACCGGCCCTCGGGGCCTGGAGTTGGAAACCCCTGTTCTACAGCAATATCTGTAATGGAAGATAAGCAGAAATAAAAGATTCTGTTTTAATAAAATTTTAGTCATTTAATCTGTTCTCTGATGTGCTCCCCCCCCGCCCCGCGCTGTGCGTCATGTCTGAATTTCTTCTTCTTCTTCACTCCAAGTTAGTCAACTTCCTTTCACTACCCTAATTGATCTGATATACGCCACCGTGAGTCATGAGGTAGTGATTTTGGATAAATTATATTTGTGGGGAAATCCGTTTAAAGTGCCTGCATGTTTAGATAAATATTACATCGATAATTGGTGCCAGTTTACCAATAATGTGTTGCAAAAGGAAGCTCGCATGATATATTGTTGTATTGATATTTGGCACCGCCGGTAATCACAAAGAGTCATTTCTCCAATTTGTTCATCAACAGAGGCCTTGATTCACATCCTTTTGACTAATTACTGTGATAAAATTACTCTTCTGCGTTTATTAATTGAGTCACAAATTAGAAAACTGATGGCAGAGCAAAAAGTGCCCGATGACAACGTGACAAAGAACATCTGATAGTGTGTTAGAACGTTTTTGGTTGATTCCACAAAGTTTATTATTGTGAGACCAAAGTGCCACGTTTGACATATCCTTCTTTAACCCTGTATGAATGAAATCGATTTTATTAGTAGTAGTAGCAGCAGCAGTAGTAGCAGTAGTGGTATCCTAGTAAAATAATAATAATAATGGAAGGGCGGACTTCCTTGTGTCTCAGTCTCATGACCTTTAGATCACAATTTATTTCTGCCACCACAATAAGGGTCAACGTAGAGATTCTCTGTCTTCTCTAATTCACTCCTCTCTGGCTTCCTTCCTTCATTTGCTACGACCTCAAATCCCGGACGGCTTATTCTATCCTTTTCGCTCTCTATGCGTCTGTCTGTCCTTTTTCCGTTCCAGCCTTTCTCTCTGACCCCTGACCCCGACTTCTCAAAAGTTGTTAGAAGTTTCAACTCTCCACTTCCCTTGTCTTGTCAAAGAGAAGGACTCGGTGTAATTTTCTCTTAATCTCTTCATCCCATCCTCTCCGGGAAAAGAGCTCTGTTACCTGCAGGAGAAGGAGGAGAGCGGATGGAGGGAGTAGGAGGGGTGGGGGACGCGGAGAAGGAGGCAGGGAGAGGGACAGGACGGTGGCCTGTGACTGCCCCTAATCAGGTTTCCTTTTTCGCTCTGTCTTTAAGTTCTTTTTTCCATCCTTTGCTCTTTTGCTCTATCTTTCTCTTTTTATCTTGTTCCCTGGATTTGGAGACTTTTCTTGGTCTTTGATTTGAAGTGCAGGGAAGACGCTTTAGAAACGAGAAACAGAAATTAAATGACATAAAACAGCCGCGGTTCATTAACGAAAGTCCTAGAAAGATTGATCTTCACCTTTTTAACTACATGCCAAATTAACTCCTTTTTTTTCTCTTCTTTTAACTTCAGATTAGCAACACCGCCAAGTCTGACGAGGAAAAAAGGAATATATATATAGATATATATATATATATATATATATATATATATATATATATATATATATATATATATATATATATATATATATATAAAAGAAGTGAGAGAGTCAATCTGATGGACATTAGCTGAAAAGTCTGGCCTTTCAGTAATTGTGCCTGCCTGGAGCAGAGGTCAGAGGTAAATGCCACCCGTGGGTATGTCCTACTATAATGAGTGGATGAGGGTATGTAGCGGTATTAACATGCAAATTTATTCAACTACAAGCGCACAAACGTGTTTTGCAACACACAGGACTGCCCAGGTTATTTTAGAGGTGCGCGCTATCACGGTTACTAGTTACCTTATCGGGGCTGTAATCATTCATTTCCTCCAACACTGATAATGTATTTTGATATCTGCCTGATATATATTGTGTATATTTGACTTTCTCTAATAAGTTCAAGTTATTGACTTACCTGAGCAATATGAAAGAGCAGTCTGTTGTTAAAGACGGGATTTTTTTCCAAATAGAGTAAAGATGACAAAAGCAGGAAGAGTTGTTCGTCTACGCAGATATGCTCTCATAAATTATGAGTACAGGTTCAAAAGTAGCTGGGATTATTTCGCTGGTTTGCACAGAGCAGTCGTTTCTGCCAGATATTCGATTCGCTCGTAATCTCAAAGAATGAGTAATTCTGTTGTGTCTTTGTCTGTCATTTCACTATGTTACTCCAGTCATTCTTAGGTGACCTTTATGCTGCAGAAATACATTTTACAGGAATAAAACTCAATTTCTCTTCAAAATAAAGTCTGTATTCCGACCGGGCAGGTCTGGAATATGATAAAGGCCAAAATCAACAGGCTGTATTGGATTTTTAGGTATGGCACGAACTGCATACGCTTTAAATGTTTTCTCTCACACTTCTCAAATAATGCAGGTGTGAAAGTCGTATTGTTTACATGTGCAAAAAAGCTTTTTTTTTTAATTCGCATGATTCACGTGATCACATTCACAATTCCTCTGTATTCATGTCTGTAATGATTACAGCAGAACGCCGTTCTCGGAAAATGTGTTTGCTTTGCAGAGCAACTTTTCCAAGCATTACAGTGATGCAGAGTGATGCCTAATAATCTGCTATGTATGTCATTCCATATTAATGAAGGTCAAATGAAAGAATAATGCTGCTCACTGTCAGTATTCATGATGCACCCCACATAAAGCTGGGAAACAACAGCAGACAAAATTGGGAAATTGTGTCTTTGACCACCACACCGTTTGTTTAACAATGCACCCTGTCAATAGTGAGTTATATAATGCATGCAGTGATTCTTTATTTATGTGAGGAAGAATAATGTCAAAGATGGTTAGCAGTGTTTACACACACACACACACACACACACACACTAGAAAGTGAAAAACAACTTTTTTGTATGAAAGTTAATCAAATAGAGTAACTGTTTATTTATTGAGAACATATAAATATTGTATTAATACCACCGCCAGTGGAGAAGCAGTGTATATTTGCAGGTAAACATACATTAAGTGTAAATATCGAGGCAGCAAAAAGACACATGTTGGGTTATTCAATTCAACTGAAAGACCCCAGAGACTGAGGCAGGTTTGCAAATGTTATTATCTGCAGCAAGGAACTCGAACACAAGAGCTTAGAGGCAGGCAAGTATTACTGTTGTAAGGGTTTCTTTTAGGGACTGGACAGCATTTCAGTGGACGACTGCCAGAGTGGAGAGGACAGGTTAGTATAGAACTAATGTGATTTGCCACTGTGATACAATTTGGGAGCAGATTTGTGTTCTTACTTGAATCTCTTCATGTAGCTGCTGATGGGGGAGACCCGCAAGGATTTCCAGAGGCTGAGATTGGTAGCGAGTGGACAGGCAAGTAAGTAAAAGATTTCTTTGTTTGCAGCATCCAGCCAGGAATCAAAGCAGAAGAATAACTAGGAGAGAGGCTGAAAGAACAGTCAGGGAAGTGATGAGATCACAGTAACTGAGCCTGATTACTCCCACACAGGCGTCAACAATCTGGAGGAGAATGGAGGTTCCAGCCGGTCCTTAAATCCAGAGAAGTAATGAGTAGAGAGGAACAGGTGTACCCACTGGACCCATGAGGCAGGAGCAACCCCACCCACTGGTGATGCTGAGGACCAGAGCCAGAGCCTCTCCAAAACGCCAAGTGAAAAAAAGATAAAAAGTGACAGAGAGGGAGAGTGAAGCAACATCTGCCAGGACCATGACACGCCGACACGTGTTTTGATGAGGAAAAGCTAAATCACATCGCATGACTGTATTTTCAATTCCTCCCAATGCAAAATAACAGTTTGACACTTCCCGTCGTCAACTCTGCTTGATGTATACACTACTAGTATACAAACACATGGATGTAACCACAGATACCAGTGCTGCTGAAAAATGTACCTGGCATCAGTACGCTTAATCAGCATTTTGTTAGCTTGTAAGACAAGCCACTGGCTGTAACAGACAGTTACTGACATTTTAAAAATTCTTCACTGCAACATAGTAAAAAAAACAGAACTCGCACAGCAGTGACATGAACTGTTTTTCCACCCTCCTACTCTGAGTTTTTAGCTGACAGTCAAAAGCCCTCTCACTCTCTTTTCATGCGTTCTGCCTTTTATTGTGAAAATGCCAACTGGACTCAGGAGGTAGAGGTTGAAGGGTCGAGTGACCCCAGTGGAAATGGCAGTTTCACAGATGCCAATGTGTTGTGGCAGGTTTAAAAATATGCATATTAGCATGCATGCTTGCCCATCCACAGCATGTTTATGGTTGCTTTGCCCCATTTTTGTTGTACCTATATAACCTCATATAGAAATTTTACATTCAGGCGCCAACTTGAGCATTCATCTGTGCTTGGACTTTGTGTGTGGTCCAAACCTCCTATTATTTTGCCAGATGCTTCCTCCTCTTTATCCAATATGTTTCCTCCTTGGTGTCTTTTTTTGTCACTCAGCTACTTGTCAAGATTCTGTGTGTGTGTGAGTGTCTGTGTGCATGTGTATATATATATACATATACATACATATACATGTATATATGTATATATATATATATATATAAATGTTTTTCTTAGCAGATAGATAGATAGATAGATAGATAGATAGATAGATAGATAGATAGATAGATAGATATAGATAGATAGATAGATAGATAGATAGATAGATAGATAGATAGATAGATAGATAGATAGATAGATAGATATATGACTATATAGATATACATACATATAGATATACATAGATATACATACATATAGATATACATAGATATACATACATATACATATACATATATACATATATATACATAGATATACATATATACATATACATATATATACATACATATACAGACATAGATATATATACAAACATATACATATATATATATATATATATATACATATACATATATATACATATATATATACATACATACATATATATATATATATATACCCCTCCGTGGATCGCTACCTTATCGTGGTGGAGGGGTTGGTGTGTCCCAGG
>VURO01018648.1:4803-15113 GCA_015108175.1 Pelvicachromis taeniatus | reverse complement strand
CTGATTTTTTGATGTAAGACCAAAGGAGGTGTGACACTACTATGTACACTTTGTAACTATCTGATTGAGTTTGTCATTGTTTTGTTTTAAATAAAGTTCTTAAAAAAAAAAAAAAAAAAACTTTCAAAAAAACATGGCGGCAGCTAGTAGCGGTAACATGTCGACTTAAACCACGCCCCCCGAACACGCAGTTCTACAGTATGGGAATATTTGAACCGAAAAGGAAGTGATTCAGTCTTTGCCGGCTTTTTAAGGATGAAATGGCCGATCATAAAACGACCGTAAGTTTTCAACTTTTTTACTAACGCTGGTTTTTACCCTTTAATTCATCCAGACACCCCCCACGTAGACACACACTCAGAGATAAACACCCAACGTCCGTAAATGCAAAACTAATTTAAGCTGCTTAGCAGTAACATATGTCATTAGATTCATCGATGCATCGAAAAATTAATCACTAGATTCATCGATTCGGAAAATAATCGTTTTGCCCAGCCCTACTTAATACTCTACAGTGTGCGGACAAGAGCCACAAAGTGCAAAATACAGAGGTTCACGGTGGTTAAAAGAAGAGGCTTCTGAGCTCTTAGCTCAGCGTTGCAGCTCCAGCTGTGAGAAAAAACTCTAATTTTAAGGAAACCTCTGTGTCTCATTAAGCACCAAGCGTGAGTCAATTCCCCTTCTATGTCCCTCTCTTTAGGCAACCATTTTCCCCTGAAATGAGTCGGTATAGTTTTGGCTTGAGAATATCAGTAACATCTAGTGCAAAGGTAAAAGTGAGTCCTGAACTTACAGTAGCTGAAATATTAATAGAGCAAAAAAAAAAAACTGAGCAGGGACTCGGGGACTCAGCAAGTTATGCAGAAGACGGATGAAGCGAGGGAGATGAATCGAGAGGAAAGCAGAGCTGCATTAGTTATGTTTTTTCCCCTTCTTTTTTTGCCAAAGGTAACGTTTAGTCACCTCCACAATGATCCTCCTCTTTCATGGAAATTTGAAGGCCTAATCTTGCTGTCAGCATTAATAAAATATAATGGGTTAACTTAGTGACATGCAACATCTTTTTTTTAAAAAAAAATTTTTTTTTTAAATGCCATCGCTGGTTTGTACTTTGGCAGAAGACGTTTTTATAAGATGCCTAAAATGTGAGAGAAACTTAACACCAGCTATTAATATTCACATCAGTTTCAATTGCTTCTCTTCTTTTTGTCTTCTTCTACTTCGCCTTAGATTGACATACTGGGATGAATTGAATAACAAACAACTCTGGTCTCTGTCAAATATGCCCTATGGAAGTGATAAAAAAGGGGGGGCTATGTTGGTGGCCATGTTGACACACGTTTAACCAAAACTCATCCAGGTCTGCAGATGTCTAAAAGAAAAGTGTCGGTCAAACACGACAGACAGCTCAGTTTATCTGAATAATATTTGTTTCTTCAGGGGGGAAGTCTGTGTTTAGGCTACAGCAGGAGACTTGGGACTATTTTGAGGATGAGTAAGGAGGGCTTTGCTGCTTTTTGTTCTATTCAGGCCAGATGCTGAGGTTCAGCACAAACATTTACCGTAGAATCTAGATGTTCTATTTGGGTTACGTATACTAATGCCACTGGAAATAGCACTTAAAGTCCTGCTTATATGGATGCTGACAACACTTGTTTTTTCTTTTTCAAAGGCTTCCGTGACTGCTTTAACATCGACACAAAGAAATACAGGATCATCAAAGGCCCTAAACAAGCACAGTTTGGATACACTGTTCAGCAACACGTGGCTGCTGGAGGAGAAAAATGGTAAGGACTCGGGCGTATTTGCAAAATATTACAGCTTTTTCGTGTTAAATTCTCTTTACTGATGTTTTGTAGCTTGGAAATGTTATATTATTTAAAATCAAGATGTTGCTGAGTGATGGTGAGCCAATCACGGCCAGCGATCTCAAGTTTAGTCCATGTGGCAGGAAGCTGGGCTTTCTTTGTGTGTGATATACATCTTCATCCAGTGGAAAACTCATATATTGACATTGTGATGGCTTCTGCTGGTGCACTGGCTACTTTTATTGCATTGCAGAATGTTTACTGTCGTTATTTTATTTAAAATATCAGTATCTCTTACTGTAATGCAGATTTTTAACCTGGTATAAAACTGTCAAACTTCACCTTAGTGATCAGTTGCTAAGATTAAGAGGTCAAGGAAATAATGACTGTAAAACCCTCGATGACAAGATGTGGAGCTGAGAGACAGCTGACTTGGCAAAGATTTTGGGATGTCTCTATTTTTTCCCTGTGTAAGCTGGTGATCTACTGCACCTCTCCTGTGGTGGTTTCCTCTCAGTAATTTGTGCTTGCAAATCAAGCCGTAGCTCTGAACCGAATACCTCACATTCATCATATTACCTCATAGCACAAACTCCCGATGCGCACTAGGCCAACTGGCACCACGTGGTGGCCAGAATTAGTTTCTGGCATTTCCAAAATATCTTTTAGCCAGCATTGTGCTGGCACTGTGCCATGTTCCGGTTTTGCTTCTGTGTATGTGTGTGTGCAAAAACCATTAGTACTTTTTATATAGATATATAATTATATGTCCTTTTAAAAAAAAACACAAAAAAAAAGCTTGACTTCAGTTGCCTCCAGGGTCCTTCACCAGAAAATAACGAGTGTGACGAATTTTATGAAACGCTTTCTGACCAGTGATCTCCTGCTGCTGTTTAAATGATGACAGCAGAAACTGTGCAACACGACAATAGTGAGACTCCATGCTTTTTTTTATCCTGACCTGTACCTATAGAGCTTTTCATTCCCTTATTATGCTTTTTGTGTCCACATCAAATGGAGGCATTGTCTCCCACAGAAAACAGCGATGTTTTTGGAGTTCATGCTTTTCTTATATGACGTATTTTTATTAATATAACACTGCAGCCTTTCTCTGAAGTGTTTCTGAAAATCTCCTCTCTAAATGCACCCCATGTAAAAAATTGAGGGGATTGGTATTTTGTCACCGTTATTAGGTGTTCGTGCATCTAATATAAAGCATATGATGATAGAGTTTGAATACGAATTTGATAGAATACGATAGAATTTGGTGAAAAGTGTGCAAATTTTTTGGGATGATTTGGTAACGTTACTGTAACAATACTGTTTCTGTGTATTGGCTGCTCAGTGTTCTGCCTGGCTGAAAATGATGTGGCCTACAGCACTAAGTGTTCCAGTTGTTTTACTCAGTTATGACTCGTCTGTCTGTTCACCAGACATCTTAGACATCCTGCTGAATTTGGGTTTTAAAAGGCTGTTTAGTCAGACCAGCAAGCGTTGGTGCGTGACCAAACAGCTGTGCACTTATGCAAGACTGTGGAGTGTGTGCACAGTACGTAGTCTGACAGCTCTCTGGATGCAGGAATGTTGCATGAGCTGTGAAAATACCACTTTAATGAGAGCAACGGATCATTAAAATATGTTTAGATTATTAGATTATGTTATATATGAGTATATGAGTTCCTATTTTCTCTATGCAGTTGCTGCACATCTGTAGGGGGATTTTTGGAGTTTTGGAATAAATTTGACTAAATCCTTGTCATATCTACTCACGTATATTGTCACTGATGCCGTTTTCCCTATCTCTGGGTTTCCATACGTGTATAATGTTCAGAATGAACTGCTGATTGCATGTGACCTGAAATCACGTGAAACTGCTTTTATTTAGTTTATTTACACATGTGGTTTAACATTTAAATGAGTCAATTAAATAAACTACACACATTCTGTAAATTGCAATGGATTGTTCCAGGTCATTTATGCTTTTTAGGCTTCCAATTTCCCTTCAACTGGTTTCATGTCAACTTCGCTTCCAGGAGAACTCAAATTTTTACACTTACTGACAGGGCCCATGAGCTTGAGCGCCAATCTATAGCGCAGTCAACTTTTCCAGACTAGTCTGAATTCTCATTCCCTCAGCTGTGAATGTTTGCATAGGAACAGGATCACAGCTGGAAAGTGACTGGAAAGTGAAAAAAAAAAAAAAAAAGCCTTTTATGACCAAAACCTGAAGTTAGGCAAGAATGCAGCTATATTAAAAAGGCTGTACTTGGGAACCAAAAATAGAACAGTACACATAGATATTTGTTGCTTCTTTGCATTTAGGTAGGTCGTTAACACAGTTAATAGCAAAGCTGGTATTTTCTTCAGCTTGTGAGTCTGTGTGCGTGCTGTTCAGTTCCATTCTGTTTTATTTATGCATACTGCAAAATCACAACAACCCTCATCTCAAGGTGCTTTATATTGTAAGTTAATGACCGTACAATAATACAGAGAAAAGCTCAACAATCAGACGACTCACTGTCAGCAGGCAGTTGGTGACAGTAGGAAGGAAGAACTCCTGTTTAACAGGAACAAACCTCCAGCAGAACCAGGCAGCCATGTGGTGTGAGGGAGGCAGGCCAAAAGACATGCTGTGGAAGAGAGACGGCGTATCATCACCACACATATAGCTAAATGCGTTACTTACAGACCCTTGGTCAAGGTTTTGTTAGTGAAACTTTAATTTCCTGGGTGCCCTTCAGTGTCATTTAATGTTGTGAAATGGTAAATTTGTACTGGCTTTTCCAAATCCTTTCAATCCAATGACCCAAATAAGCAGTGAGTAAAAAGGAAAGCCAAAGGAAGTTGGAAAGGATAAAGAAGTGAAACAGCAAACAACAACAACACAATGAAAAAAGTGCAAAAGTGACACAGGACTCAAACAGCACTCTCTTGGTTAACAGCCTTGTGAATTATGTCACTTTAACCACATCCTTTGTGGTATTCTCTCAGACACGAGTGTTTGCCCTTAGCATCCACCAATACTACCTTAGTCCCAAATGGCTTTGGCAAACGTGCAGTTGGAATGACAGCTAGTTGGGAACTCTTACAAAGGCACTTTTAAGAACTTTGGCAGGCCTCTCTGTCTGTCTGTGGACAGACTTTGCCAACAGATTTTGTCATAACCATAGAAAATAAAGCCACGAAACTTGTCGTGTATAGTCGAGATCAAAATGAAGGCTGGTTTCAAAAATAATCTCCAGAGGCTTTAACCACTGGAGTTACTAAAATGTGCAAAAGTTTCAAAAAGTCCTTTTGAGTTTTAAGGTTGTTTTATTTGCCGAGCAACAGTTATTGAGGTCTGTGCATTGGTGCTGATTGAGCTAAAGAGCTGAGGAAAGAGCATTCGCCATTTCTCCACAGTTCTGCTGAACAGGGTGATTTAAACACTCTGCCACAGCAGACGCTCATTAAGTTACTGAAATGAGGCCACATTACCTCCAGTTGGCAAAGAGCTTAAGTCTTTGAATCCGATGCGATACATGGACCTGCATACTTGTGCCATACACTGCAGAAGCCCCCCCACTGTCTGCTCTACTGTTTATTCTTCTGCAGTTATACCAGGTCTGTTCTGTTGAGACCTGACATGTACTCCTCAGCTCAGTTAGAAGTTGCACATCACACATAACTACAGTGTGTGTGAAGGCTTTCGCCTCTGCTCTAAGTAGTGCTTCTTTCATTTCACTTGCTGTGCAGAACTGCACAGAAAAAAAGTTATAAAAGTGAATTAAGTGTACTCACTTTTGATTCAGGCACTAAAGAACACTATGTTATTACAACTGTTAAATGCTGTTGTGATATTATTTGGCACGTTCACCTGTTGGCAACTGATGTATTTAACCACATGAAAAGTAAAAACTAAATTAAATTAAGAAAGTTGTGGTAGATGGGTCATTTTCGCCCATTGCTAGGTGGTTGCTATGTAATCCCAAGGCATGCAATCCCAAACACGATGGTATTGTCATGAAGTCAAAAAAATAGGTTGTTTTCATACAGTATTTCAGGGGGATTAAGGCTAAAAACAGGTGATTTTAGGTAATTGCTAGGTAGTTGCCAGGCAATCTGATTGCATCCTAATATGCCACGCATAATGCAGCAATAATAATTCAATATATATATATATATATATATATAATAATTCAAAAATCCATCTATTCTCCTCCGCTTATCTGGGGTCGGGTCGCGGGGGCAGCAGCCCAAGCAGAGAAGCCCAGACCTCCCTCTCCCCAGCCACCTCCTCTAGCTCATCCGGGGGAACACCAAGGCGTTCCCAGGCCAGCCGAGAGATATAATCTCTCCAGCGTGTTCTGGGTCTGCCCCGGGACCTCTTCCTGGTGGGACATGCCCGGAACACCTCACCTAGGAGGCGCCCAGGAGGCATCCTTGTCAGATGCCCGAAACACCTCAACTGGCTCCTTTCGATGTGGAGGAGTAGCGGCTCTACTCTGAGCCCCTCCCGGATGGCCAAATGTCTCACCCTATCTCTAAGGGAGAGTCCAGCCACCCTTGCTTTATTTCTTATAGTCTAAGTATAATTAAATTTCAGTCTTACCCAAAATGAATGAATGAGCCCATAAACTCGGCAGGAAAGTGTTTACAGAGGTCAAATTCCAAAAGCTGTTTTCCTGTAGACATCTATAGGACTGGAAGTCTTATTGAAGTCACAGCTTTTGCAATCTGGTGGCCTTCAGATGGAATCCAGGCTCATTTTTTACTGTCTATAGTTGTTATATATGTGTTTTCTAACTTAATCTCTGTATATAATATTGTTGTATGTATCTGTTATGCGACTGGGGACAAAACAAAGAACAGAACATAGCGCATCACTCCCTATTTACAGTCAATTACCATCAAGGTGTTTAGTTGACAATTAAGCTATTGGAGAAGTTGGATATTTTAATGATGGAGCTACAGAGTGAAAGGATCAGAAAAAAAAAAAAAATTGCATTTCATCCTGAGGGCAAAATTTAAATGTTCACTTTTCACAAATATCAATCACATGTTTCCAGAGGACAAGTTACCACCAGATTCATTAAGATGCATCATCTGGGAATCATAGTGTCTGCAGACAAATTTGCAGCAAACTTTGCAGATATTTAGATCCAGTTATATGTTTTGAGATTTTTTGCCTTTACACTGGATGATTAAACAGATGTCAGTAAATGATAAATGCCTGTAAAACAAACGGATATAATTGTGGTCACCATCTGAATCCCCAAACCACAAGAATGCCAAGTAAAGATAACAATGGCTTACTGAACAACTGGAAATGTTGACCTGCTGGTTATGCTAAGACAAGTCAGAAAAGTGGTGAAGACATAAATGTCCCAACCAAATTTCATCCAGTCTAACCCACATTCAGTAATTGTTGAGATAATCCATTCTGGTGGAAAATGGTGGATGTGGATGTTCCCTCCCTTTCCATATATACTGTATATATACTGTCAGCATTTTTAAGACCTTGTAAATGTCTCATAATCCTCTGCTTGCTGCTACCATCAGCACAATGCCCCCAGGCAAAGCAGACATGGGACAATGGATGTCTTCGAAAAATAATTATGTGACCAGAACAATCCCCTCGATTAATGAGGCAGCACTAACGAAAGGAAACATATCCTGTTAATACCGATAGACATATGCGATGAGCAAGCGTGACACTGGAGTAGCACACTCATGTTTGGGGCATGGATGTGGTTTCACAGCAAATACATTTCCATCTTCCAAATATGAAAACAATGACCACATTAATGACAGCCTGGGCTTGGGGATGGCACTTCCTCAAAACCACAAATCCTGTATTCATTGGCAGAAAAGGTCCATGTGTTCATTTTGGGTTAAACAGTTTCTTTTATCGTCATTAGCATTCTCGCTGTGATGATGAACCAAAGCTAGCGTTTGACCGTAATGCGCTCCTGAACATGATTATTTGAACAGCTTCTGGTGAAATTCAGGAGGTCTGAAGGCAGGCATCCAAGTCAAAGGCAACAATGGTCCCTTTTCATCAAGGTAGAATGTATCCTGACCTGAACTTAAGCTGCTGTGTCTCCTCTTGCCAAGGGATAGCAATATCTGAAGTAATAATCGTGATATTAATAGCTATGAAAATATGAGCACTGTTGGAGCCACAGTGGTAAAATGACTTCCAGAGTCTGTGAGACTTTTAAAGCTGGCTTCAGGAGCAATAACACTGAAGCTTGCTCCCATATGACGTCCTCTTTGATGTGCAGTGATGGACTGTTACAACAACATTTCCCCTTGTTCTCAGTTGCTGCTGTAAAATGTCAAATCACAGCTGGCGCTAAGTTTTTGGTGATTGTGCCCAACTAAAGCTCACAATCAAACATTCCCACCACAAGGTCCGGTTCAGCTTGGGAACTATGCTTTCAATACGGCCCATTAAGTTGATACAGAAGAATCGTGTTAATCGGGAGCTAGCTTCCCAGGTGAACAACTACGAATAAAAAGAAAAATACACAAAATATTATATTACTCTTCATTTCTCTAAAGGACAAACATTGGGTGCTTTTATATATTTTATACAGATTTTATAGGAATATTTGCAGGATTTTTCTTTTTTTTTTTCTTTTTCTTTTTTTTTTTTACCACATTGCAAAGCTATGACATCATAACAATGTGATTGTTCAGTTGCAATATTGATCCTAGATCAACATTATTATGATGATGCAGGAACAAAAGCAACATAGGGATATCAGACACATGCCATTCCTTCCTCTTACCCAATTCAGGATTGTTGGTGTTGCTGCCTGACCTAGTTGCCATTGGATAAAAGGCAGGATACTCAATGAATAGGCTATTGCAGGATGAACACAGAAACACAAACAACCCTCTATAGCTAATTTAAAATCACCTATTAATATAACCCATTCTTTTGTTTGGCCCGTGTAAGGAAGCGGGAGTATCTAGAGAGAAACCTTGCAGGTACAGGAAGTATAAAACAAACTCCACAGAGACAAGACGGGCAGTAGGTTGGAACCCAGGACTTTCTCGCTGTGAGTGCCTAGTATTAATCACCAGTGCAGCCTCTGTTTCCCACTGAAATCATGGACATCATTGATGTCAAGTACTGGAACAAGCTAGAAAGTCTGACAATCATGAGCCTAACCTCAAAGTACTTAAGCTAAATATCCGTCCTCATTTAATTGTTGAGATTTTGGCCTAAAGGTCCATGCAGGAGGTTGATCCTGGTCTGTTTTTGCTATAAAGTGGTGTACTGTATCTTTTCTTTGGGGCACCACAGCTGTTTTTTGCCAGCTGCTTTCCCTGTTATTTTCACTTGGACTGTAATGTTGTTTAATTTTGTCGCAGACCTGGAGAATTTGCCAAAGTCTTTCCAGGAATGTGACTATTTTAGGATACAACCTGCCTTTTAATGCCTGAATTAGTTGAGCTAAGAAAAACTAAATAAGTAACACTATTTTACATAGTTTAAATAAGAATTTGATATTGGCTGCCAGTTCTGCTGCTAATTAATCGTACCAATGCAGACTGTGTCAAAGACAAAAATAAACGAAAAGTGGTTAAATCACAAAATGGGCAATAATCAAAAACCAACGCCGCTTTCCCCATTCAACTGGTGTCCTTTTTAAAACATTTCATACTATTTGTCACACGTCCTTCATCACTGTGATCTTTGTGTATTTTTTTCAGTAACCTTATTCCAGCTACTGCTAATCTATCAAAAGGTTTTTAACTTCTGTCAAAACCATATTTGACAACGGTTAGTTACTTTAATATTTTCTGTGATTAAAACATTATTCCAGCATTACACGAACATTAGTGGCTAAAACTGTGGGGACTTCACTACTTTAGGTTTAAACAAAACAGTCTCATGGATAGTCCAGTGTTATTATGTCAGTGTATGTATTGGGAAATTTGAATGCTGTACTATAAATTATGTGGAAATGATGTGCCATTAAATCTTTCACAATCGTGACAGTTAAAGATGCTGAAAACCCAAAACAGTCCAATGGTTGGCTCTAAGAGATCTCTAATAAAGAATATTGTGGTGCTAACACGGTTGTTTGTGCATACAGTGGGTTTTATTGTAGGGTCTACCTTACAATGTAAAGAGCCTTGAGGTGACTGTTGTTGTGATTTGGCGCGATATAAATAAAATTGAATTGAAATTGTTTGTTTTCGTAAGTATACACGGGCCTTCAAAGTAAAATAGGAAGTACACTGACTGAACTCAAGAGACACGATACTGACAGGAGTGCAGAGGGCACACACGGGCAGGCATGACTAGACGCTAAACAAAGGGAGCACAAAACCAAAACCTAAGAACAAGAAATACAAAACAGGAACCGGAACCAGGAAAACAGTAAACATGAACCAAGAAGAAACCAGACTAGTAAAAAATAACAATACAAAATCAAAACACCGGGTCACAGACCCAGGACCATGACATAATTTCACATTCCTGAAGACCACATCCTCTGATTT
>VURO01018647.1:0-18892 GCA_015108175.1 Pelvicachromis taeniatus | reverse complement strand
ATCTCTGTCTCTCTTCCACAGCATGTCTCTATCCTGTCTTCCTTCTTTCACCCCAACCGGTCGCAGCAGATGGCCGCCCCTCCCTGAGCCTGGTTCTGCCGGAGGTTTCTTCCTGTTAAAAGGGAGTTTTTCCTTCCCACTGTAGCCAAAGTGCTTGCTCATAAGGGGTCCTATGATTGTTGGGTTTTTCACTGTATGTATTATTGTAGGGTCTACCTTACAATGTAAAGCGCCTTGAGGCGACTGATGTTGTGATTTGGCGCTATATAAATAAAATTGAATTGAATTGAATTACTCCACTACAGGAGATTTGCTCAGTGCTACAGGGTTATAACAATGTATGGGTCACAGTGGTTAAGTTCAAAAGTTGCTGCAGCACAGCCAATGAGTATTGAGTAAACAGAGATGGCAGAAATAGCACTCCATGAGGTAGGCATGGATGTTTCTGGGGACCTTGAGGTGACTGTTGTTGTGATTTGGCGCTATATAAATAAAATTGAATTGAATTGAATCAAGTTTTCCAGATGGAACATGGTGGACCATAAGTCTATAAGGTCTATAGACCTGTTGTATGTGCTTTTTTTTTTTTTTTTTTTTTTTTTAAATATTTTGTTTTTTTTTTTTTTTTTTTTCTATGTCATTGTTTTTCTTTTTTTAGGTGTCTGAATAAATTTAATTAACGGTCAATAAAGGGAATAGACAATGGACCTGATCAATATTTTATTTGCACATTACTTGTATGTAACATGTATATATTCGATGGATGCACCAATCTAAATAGTATTAGAGGAAGATTTTGTTGCTTTCCTCTCATCGTTTTTTAAGATGTCACATGAGGACATGCAACAGAAAAGGAACATTATTGCTGCCTGATGGCTACTTAGCAACCTGAATTACATTTTTTTGTGTGGTATGACTGTTATTTTCCCTCCCAGCGCATCACACCAACAGCACCTGCTGACTAAATGAGGGACAATGCTGGACCAGGAGAACAATAGAGGCTGACTTCAGAGATCACTTTTGATCCAGATAGTGGTGTTTCCCTGCACACGGCATTGTACGAAGACTAAACAGGATGGCTTATTTGGCATAACATGAACAGCCTCTGCAAAAAGTCATTTGTTATATCTAATATTTGCAGATGTCGTCCCATTCATTTGTTCATTTTCAATCAGCTGTCTCAATTAATATGATTCTTCTTATCTCTTGTGGAGATTTACATAATATATTCTAAGTTGTAACAGAAAGTAAATGAAATGCTCCTGTAGACTTTGATGTAGCTAAACGTACTGTAAAGTACAGATGACGTAATAGTGTTGAAACGTTTTACACATACACTTGGACGCGCACAGAATTGCTTTCATCTACACAGCCTTATTGCACGTTTAACCAGCACTTTACTTTTTACAGATTACAGATTTTACTGAAGCGTGCCATGGAGCACACATTATAATAGTAATAATAATAATACATTTTATTAATAAAGCGCTTTTCAAGTCACCCAAGGACGCTTAACAGTAGAACAAAACACAGACCCAAATTTCAGTAATAATGTTTAATACTTTTTCCCTGTGTCATTGCTTATTATTACACATAACTAAATTAGCAATTGATAAATTAAATTAATCAGAAAACTAGTGAAGCATTCAATACATTTGACCCACTGTGTGTATATATATAGATTTCCCTGACGCCAATGCGGGTGGTCTTTATCCTTTAAGCTTAGTGTGCGGAGTATCTTTGCTGTGCTCAGGGTTGTGCTCTTCTGGACAGCGTTCTTGGATGTTGTTCATGGGACCGGCTGGAGCCACTTGCTCAGCTTGGGGGTCACAGAATGCTCTGATCACCACTGGGACCACTCTTAGCTTCACCCTCCACATCTTCTCGAGCTCTTCTCTGAGCCCTTGGTACTTCTCCAACTTCTCGCGTTCCTTTTTCCTGATGTTGCTGTCATTCGGTATCGCTACATCTATCCCTTGACATTTAGCTCTGTTAGAGCACATTTATGAATAACAGCCCCATTCGTTTCTTGTGATAAATTGTGATAATAAAAAACACTCTATCATGGCCAAGATATGGGTAGAAATAAGCATGGTCATATTGAAAAAAATGAATGAACCCTAACTTGTTAATGTTACTTATCAAATCACACCTCATCCTTCTGGGATCACTTTGACTGGATATTTGATGACTCTTCCTGGCAGTATAGGCTGTTTTCCTAATACGGACATGACGTTTAAGCACAGTCCACAAATTTTTAATAGGATTGAGGTCATTCCAGAGGTACATACATACATACATGCATACATAAATACATACATTCCTGCTTTTTCATTTCAAAATCAGATTTGATGTATGTGGGATCATTGTCATGTTTGAACACCCATTTGTGTCTAAGTCTTAGCCATCTAGCTGTTGATCTGAACTGCTGTTAAGAAAGAGGTCGTCCTCCTTCTTAGTTATTCCATCCACTGGCAGCCTCAGAGCATAGTGCTCCCACCACCATGCGTGACAGCTGACACGGCATCCTTAGTCTGTGTCATGGTCTCTGCGTTATTGACCCAGGCTCTAGAGTTTTCTTAAGCTTTGTAGTTTTATAATTTTTGTTACTTTATTGTGTAGTGGTTGACCTAAGGGTTTGGTACTCTGGTTTCTTACGTTCTTCAAGTAGCATTTCTTGGTTTCAGTCTGGCTAGTTTGTCCTTCTTCCATTGTGTTTGTGTCTGGTTCAGCCTCATTTATGTTTGTTTACCTTTCCGTCTTTGCGTCAAGCATGTCTTTGAACCTGGTTAACACTGACACCTGGACTGTCTTACTTTGATAGCCTCTTGTCATGTGTGCATTGTGTTTGGTTTTGCCTCCCTTGTCGCATTAGTCAGCGATTAGTGTCACCCCACTGACATGACCGCTGTGGGCAAACCCCCACTCCTACTCAGCAGGTGAAACTAGATTTAAGAGAATGGTTTTGATATCTTCACTTTTTGCATGAAATCCTACTGGGATGTTTGTTGTAACAAACGCAAAACTTCAATATCAGAACAAGAGATACAAAGAAATTTCAAATAGTTGACAGACATTTCACTGTGCTACTGTGCACAACTAAGACCCCATCACAGAATTTCAGCTGGGTTATGGGCTGTGCTTTGACTGGCCCACTCCACCAATTGATTATTTTAATTTTCAGCCATTCTGTTGTAGATTTATTCGTGAGAAAGGGATTATCTTATGGCAAAACCTAATTTAGCGTTCAGACAGATAGCTTCACATTTACCTCTAGAATACTTTGGTATATAGAAAGTTTAATCAAATAATCAACCCAGTACCACTGACTGACAGCTGATGGGAGGGTATCAATACGCTGTTAAGCTTTCTCAAAACATGGTGCTGTCCGTCTTGTTCAAAATGTTTCTGTTAAACTTTACAATCTGACATTTTTGTCTTGTTTTAAAATTTAATTCACTTTTGCATGGTTTCACTTTGGGGTGAATTTACTGAAATGTTGACTCCAGAATGAGTCTTTGAACTGTCTGGAGTCATATCAAGCTTGGACTTAAGGGTGGACTTAGTTTTCACACACTGCTTCTACATTCTGGCTTAGTTTTTATTCAATAATGGCACCATATTATAGGTTGCTATTCATCTGAGGTTGAATTTGAGACATTTCAACCTCAGATGAGGTAAAATATGCAAAACCGTAGAAATAAAAGGTACATACTGTGTTTTTAAATTTAGCTTTTCCAGCAGCTGATTCTGAGGGTTTTTATTAGGAAACACTCTATAAAGCACTTTCATCACATTGGTGTGATTAACTAGTTTGCATCATGTGCTTACTCTGTAGTTTTTTCCTACCTTTTTTAAAGTTGGCTCTTTCTTCATAAAACTACTATAAATAGACCAATGATTAGGATTAATCATATACTGCTCGCGCTGCCTCTTTTTTGTAGATGTGCTCATAACAAGATTGGTGACATCATGTGCTGACCTATCACCTTCATTTGACCACCGGACTGGCGAGTTTCAGGTCAGTGAATAGGGGAAAATTGTACACTTCAACAGCAGAACTCAAAACGCTCAAGAACAAGAGTCACAAAGAAACTTTATATAGTTTTCAAGTATTCAAAACTGTTAAATAAGTACAAGATGTGTTCACATGATTTACATATTGGACAATATATGCACTGCCCATTTTTATTTCTCTTTACATGATTCCCACTACCCACGCAACACGCTAAAAATTTCCGCAAATTATTCACATTTGTTTAGATGTTTTTCTTTTTACTTTTTGAGTGAGCTGGTTATTGTGACAGCTTTCTATTGGACAAGGACCACACAGATGGTAACACCTGGAAGAGTTTACAGTGTGGGATGGACAAGTCCAAAGGAGGGGATATTGGGGCCACACTGGGCATGGTCAAAATGGTGATTAGCTGCTGGTGATGTCAACAGTACATATTAAACACAGGAAATAAGATTAACATCGAGTCTCAGTCTTGATCCCTTCGGCTGTTCATTTACATCCACGCAATAACAAAATAATATACAGAAGGACTGACGGTGGGCTTTTGATGAAGTGTTTCTCTGGGGAAAGCAGATGGCTTAGCATTTACACTCTTTTCATGATTAGCTAGATGAGAAATTTTGTCAAAATGCTCTTTAAGGCACCTAATGCTGTTGGAAAGTATGCGCGCTCCTGCAAAGGAAACTGAAAAACAACAAGTGACTAAACATAAGTGATACACTGTATTTCTAAATTCAAGGTTAATGCTGCCATTCTTACATGGAAGAGAATCAAACAGGTAGGAAATTAAAGTAGCACCACAGAATGTATATTGAAAAAAAAAAAGAAAGCCTCAGTACTATACTAAGAACATCCGAAACAGTGAAAGGTTCCTCTGCGAAGTCTAATGTCAACAGACATCACTTCTGATTTTACAAAGTCTCACACTAAAGAGTGAGCGTGGAGAAAAACGTAATTCAACGGAGACACTGAAGCCAGTCTTTCTGTAAATTACTTTTAACATTTCAGATTTCAAAAGCATATACTGGTAGCCTTTAACAGTGGATTTGAATGACCTTGAACTACCACATGTGCCATGTTACCATTACAGAGTAGCTCCAGAAAAGAAAAACTTTGAATAAAATTATGTGTATGTTGGATTATAAAGTAGTTTTTGATCATTTTTTTAAATTTTATTTTCAAATTATGTTGCGTGTGTATTTACATCACTGAACAAGCTACAGGGATTTGTGCTCAATGAACAACGCACATGCATGGTCTTTGCTGCTAAAGCTTGACTACTTGTTTACTGTCAGTCATTTCCTAAACATAAATGAGCCTGACCAATATGTAAGCCAATCACAGATCTATCTGTAGACCCACATTGTTTGAGCCTTAAAATAAATACCTTTTTGAAAAAGAACATAATGCAGAAAAAGATAATTCAAAAAGGTCTAGAAAAGGTGTCTTCACACTTTCTCCACTAAAGTGCCTCCTGCCATTTTTTTTTTATTTATTTATTTATTTTTTTAATGATCCTGTCCATATCACTTGCAGCAAAGTAGCATCACAGCAGAAGAAAAATGGTGGGATGCCTTCATTGCAAGTTGCTAACTATAGACTAAATGTAAAAGTTTATTTAAAGCCTCAGCATTTGCATTGTGACTAGCAATTTTTTTGTTTCTAGCCAGAAGTGACCATATCAGGATGTGTGGTAGGAACAGCAAATGCTAGCTTTGTTTGGTATGAAGGTGTATCGCACCTGTTCCCGCAAATTAGTACTGAGTAACACAAAAACACGCGAGTCTGGAGAACAGACTTCTCAGAAAAAGAACCACTCAAAAAGCCATTTCGTACTAAAACAAAAAAACAAAAAACAAAAAAACCCCACACAGACAAGAGATCCAGTTCTGTGACTTCAATCACCTGAGGTGACATCCTGCAGATCGAGAGTGGGGCACTATCACTTATACAAATAGTGATGCAAGTCTATAAAGACTTAAACTAAATTTATAGTCACACAGTTGTTACAAAGGCAGTAATTAGCTACCAAAATGTGTCATTGTTCAAGTGTGTAACACTTCTTTCATGGGAGTCCACGGGGATTAACTAACTTTTGGAGTCAGAATCATATTACCACAAGAAGAACTGCAGTTTTGAAATTTGACTTTGGACTAATTTTTCAGTTTAAACTATTACATGTCCCTCTTCCAACACATCTAATGTACTATTTGTATTTAGGCATATAATACTGAATTTTGGGGTAGCAAAAATTTCGTATCAAGATCGATCAGGCTCTACCAACCTACCTGATATACCACATATAAAAACTGTTCCTGTGGGTAAGCTCATGATAGCCCAAATTTAACATCATAATTCAATTCTACACACATACACACACACACACGATAAACTTAAATTATACTCTGAAAAAAATCAAAATATTCTTTCCCAGGAAAACTACTGAAATAATGAGAACATGGCACCTGCATCCTAAAGGACTGTCTGGATGATGTTACAATGCCTCTGGACCAACCACTCCACACTGTTCGTTCAGTGTAGTTTGCCTACTGAAACTTACCAACTAGAGACAAAAACCAAAAGTTCAGTAAAATACCTGCCTATGAGACAGAGAGGAATAATCACCATACTGTACACTTTCTACAATATCCACGTCCATTATGAATATAACAAGTGCATTTACTTAAAGGAATAGTTTAGCTTAAAACAAATTGTTTTCACTTAGGAGCCAGCTAGATTATTCCCAAAGATGAGAAAGATTCCTATCACGAGTTGAACTTGTAAAATTTCCATTAATCATTATTTTGGGTAGTTGGTCTTTTTATGAAATAAAGTGACAGAGTGAACAACAAATTTGTTTCAAGTTAACAGCACCCTCTAATAACGTTCAATTTGTCTCGCTCTCTCTCTTTTTTAAATTACTGTACTTCTTTTACATCAACACAACAGTTGATTAGCAGGTCGTCTATATTTACAGGGAAAAGTCCACCGCTTATGCATTGAGCCTCAAAGACTGATCCTCTCTCCTCCTGGAGGAGATATCAATGTCTATGGAGTCTTTACCCACAATGAGTCGGAGCCGCTTTGCTGGAGGAAGTGGAATGAAATCGTCTTCAAACTCATTATCAAAGTAGTCATCGTCATCCTCCCCTTCCTTGTCCTCATCGTCAGACGAAGGGTCTGCCAGGACGTTTTGGGTCAGATGTCCGCCATTCCTGGTCTCTAGACTTTGACTCATGTCTCCATTAAAGGAAATCTGGTCCACCTTTGTCTGTGATAGTCTTCGTGCATCATCCTCCCGCTTCAACTGGATTTTCAGCTTGGTGGAGTTGCTATGGACCACGGGGGCAAAGCCATTATTCAGTTTGGCGATGTAGGAGCTGCCTTTATCCTTGTCATGATCCTTGCTGAACTTGATGCTAATTTTGCTCGAAGAAGGCGAATTCACCGTAGCTGCAGAAAGATGGGAGGAGCCAACAGGATCGTTGGGGTCAGTGGTCTTGCTACTGCTGCTATCCCTCCGCCGGCGGAGCGTCAGTTTGGGGATGCCAGTGTTATTCTCTAGGATCAACTGAGCATCATATCTTGTGATCCGACGCTTCTTCTTCCCCTTGTCCTGAGACCGGCAACTACTCTTTCCCTTGTCCCGGTGGAAAGATTTGCTGCCATGGGTGACGCAATTGTAGTCTCTGTGTTGATCAGCAAAGCTCAAAAGCATATTTCCACAATCTGAGAAATCTGCGGCATGGCCGCCAACCACTTGCGTGAAGGACTCACCATATGTGTCTTCGCATTTAATTGTCCGCTCAGTTCTGAGTCGCGCTGGCCGTTTCTGCCTAGTGCGTGAGCGTCTTCTGGCATAGCCAGCATCTAACGATGGATGCTCTAGCTCAACTCCGTGGTGGAGGTACTCCTCCATGTCAGCTGGCTCTGTTTTGATGACCACCCCACCAGGGACTGGACTCAAACCATCCATGGCGCTGGGCTCTAGCTTAACACCAGATGCAGTTTCCCGGGCTTTTACAATGGTCCTTGTGGACCTGCGAGTTCTGTACATCGAACACTGGCTGCCCTCGCTGCTCTGCACAGCTGGGAGGTGGCCATTTTCCTTGGCAGTATGACGTGTCAGATAGCCTTGCTGGCCCAGTGTCTGCTGCACCAATTCCTGCCCATCCTTCTCCTTCTTTACAGTGACGCCTTTACACAGCGACACTTTTGAGTCTGTGAGACCCAACTGGCAGGTCTCTCGTTTGGCCAGTGCTTTGGGCTCTACAACCCTCTTCCGACTTCGCAACTGGACTTTACTTAGTGAAGGCTTAGATTGGGATCTTAGTCTCTTTGGTACCCTGTTACTGTTTACGCGACCTTGTTTTGAACATGAGGTAGTAAGGGCTCTTGACAAAGTCTGTCTGGTTTGAGTCCTGTTTTTATACTTCAGGCCAGATGATGACGATGATGATGATGATGTTCTTTTTCTGGCAGCTGGAGAAAAAACAGAAAAGGCTGCACATTATAATATTTTCAGGTAAGTAAGGGCATATAGAAAAAAACAAACAAATCAAATGTTACATTTTGGACTTCTGTCCTGCAGCATAAATAATACAGACTACTGCAGATGACTCATGGTACAATTAAGGGATACAAGAGTGCATTCCAGCATAGCATTTCTTCTGACCCCCCCAGAACTGCCCGAGGGAGTTTCATATCTGGGCTGCGGTAGACGAAATACACGTTAAACTGTTAGAGGACTCTTACATTGATGTGTTTTTGGCATTTCCTGAGAGTCTACATCGGTGTGCGAGCCTACAGAGTGACTGTCTGAGGTCCTGTTTCCCTCCCCTAGCTTCTTCAGCCTGTTGAGGCGCTTGTCTGTTTCCCGCAATCCATACTTGCTGTTGATCACCGGTACTTCCACTGGCAGTCCAGCTTTGGATTTGAAAGCACCAGTACCTCGCCTATATGACAAAAGGAGAAAAGAGAGAGAGAGCGAGAGAGAGAGAGAGAAAAAAAAAAAAAAGAGTATGATTTATTTGTTCTTATTGTACTCAAATGAGATTCTGAGTTTGTTGGTTTTACTCAAATTGTTTTGTTTTTCCAACCCACATTGAAACACTGTATGTTTAGTTTTCTCATGACCTGTACTCCTACCTTTCACACGTATAGCATTCACAAAATTCATTGTTTTCCCCAAAAAACCCATCTCCATAGTAGCATGAGATTTCTTCTCCTGGCTCGATGTCCCTTAAAACTTTCACACAAGCCGTGTCCCGACCTGTTGACACAAACTTAGAAGACAAACAGAAAAGGTCTTAATCACCCGAGTCTCCACATTTAAAAGTGACAGATCCCAAAAGACGTTGAAGAAAGCCTACCTTGCAGTTTGGCCGACAATCTGTGGTGGTGGGGTGGGGGTGGGGGGGGTGCACAGCAATTAGTATACTCGTGAAAAACAGTGATGTTACATTTTTAGCAAGAGGACGTGATAAGATCTCCACAAAGAAAACAAAGATTACTACCATGATTGATGAATGCAGCTGGTCCAAGCCACAGCTGCGCACAGTTCTTGCGGGTTGAATACATGACACTGAAGTCATTCTCCCCATGCCGGAGCAGTAAGTTCTCCTCGCTCTCTGACAGCTCAGCAATGCACCCAACCAAGTACTCAATCTTATCGTTTCTTTTCCTGTGATATTAAATTGGGCAGAAAAAGTTATCACCCAAGCTGAAAACAAGTTCATAAGTTAACATCACATGCTACTCTGGTTATCTGTTTCTTCTCATTTCTAATACACCGCTTAGATTTCTTCTTTTTTAAGTTTTCTTTTTGAATGTTTTAATATATTTTACTCACATTCTGTGAAGGACTTTGTAACTTTAATAAAATGGCCATGTGTCTGAAGCTTTAGTATCATTTATAGAACAGAATAGAAGATACTTTATTGATCCCCTAAGGGAAATTCTTGATTAATATTATTATTGTCATTAGATCAAAAGTTTGGAATTATCTTTGAACTAGATAATAGCCAAATTTAAACAAAAACAAAGTTCATAGTTATTAATAACATATATCAGTTGATTCTCACCATTCCTTTGTTGCCACAATTTTAGCTCCATTTTGCTCAGATGAGTAACGGTTACAAGGAAGAATCTCAAACCCACTGTCTGTAGCAAACATGCGCAGATAAACAAACACCTGTGGAAAACACATAATGAGCTTTGTGATCGTATGGCTGGCTTGCACAATAGTGGAAAAGTAATAATAGTGTGTTTACATGCTGCTTGAAGAGCTTTTCTTGAGCCTTCGTCTTGTGGAGAAAAATATTTCGAGCCCAGTCTCCTGTTGTCAAAGCTTTGAAAGCTTTTTCCAAGTTGTCATGTTTCTTGAAGCGCTCAATTATCTCTTTCAGCTCTTCTTGCCTTCCCTTAATAGGTCGAAATCTGTCATGAGACATTTGAGACACAAAAGTGTCACAAGCTTATCTACAACAAGTAACTACCTAGGAGAAACAGCAAGCATATTAGCAGAGGCATATTTGCTAACCTGGTGTTCATTTTGTGTGTCTGAAAGCCCAGATATGGATCCAGGATGAGGCTTGTGGTCAGATCGTCATTCTCGCACAACTCCTTGGCAGTCATTCCAGAAGAGGGCACATAGCGTCTTTCTGCCTCCAGACTGGCTGCATTAAATCCTACAAAATCACAAGCATGCTGAAGTTCAAGTATGCTGCAGCTGAAGAATCCTTGGATTAGTCAAAGTAAGCAAATTAAACTCACTGCGGCTACATCTTCGGTTTCTGGGGTGGCTCTTGTTGTGGCGCAGAGATGCACGTTGTGGATGCTGAGAGCGAGTCTGGCTCTGGCTCACAGTCTGCTCGCCAGTCAACTTGTTTCCATGTCGTCTGCCATTTAATACCATGTTCTTGGATTCGCCCAGCCACTTCATGCCCACAAGACCCCTGGTCCAGTTGCATTTAGTCTCTGAGGTAAAGCAACACTCTTGAGTGGGGAAGACTGGGGACAAGACTTTGAAACCTGGTGGAAGAAGAAACAGACAAAAAAAATTAAACTGCAAAAATTCAATTGATTAACAGAAAATACCTTATAACTGGAATAATACAGTTATTATTTATCAAAACAAGTATGAAATATTCAGTTTCAAACTTCAAGGAAAGCTGAATGCTTTTTGTGAGTTGTTAAACCATCTTGCGGTTTGTTGACTAAATGACAAACCAATATTGATTTTGTTGGCTACAAACTTTTCACATTACATTAAGAACACTATTTGCTCTGTTTAGCATCGCTACATCAAGGCATGTAAGATAGCTCATTATCTGGGTTTGTAATGTAATGAGAACACAGTGGAGCACAGTTACTGTTGGGTTTGTACCTTACAATATCAAGTGTCTTGAGGTAACTGGTGCTGTGAAATGACGCTATATAAATAAGACTGATTTGCAAAGTTACTCAAACACCATTTGGCAATCACAGAGGCACATCAATGCAGGTAAACATATTTCTTGTCTGATCTCATTGATATTTAAACTATAAATATTAATCCCTTAGTCCATCATAGTTAAAATAAAAAATAACAAGAAACAAATTTAAAGAAAAAAAAGGTCAAATTTGCTGCTTTTAACTTTTCAGTAATGACAAGTAAATTGCAACTTAAAACACTACTGGCATAATGTGATCAGCATCAGTGAATGAACCCAGCGCTGTGAGATGCTGTAGGTTTGGGCAATGTCAGTTTTGAAAAATAATCCTGGAGCGCCGCTTAGCGTTACTTCCATATACTGCATTGGCTTACTGTCAAGTGCACCAGAAATGACTTCTCTGCTGTCATCCATCCACACAGTGCTGCCCTGCTAATGTATGCATCATATGACAGACACGTTTTCAGCTTCATTACAATGCCGTGATGTTTATGAGTCTGCCATAGGAGCAGTTTTCAAAGCGCTAAAGTGTGGCATCATCGCAGTTGTGATCGAAGCAAACGTGCTTCGTCTTTATGGTTCAAAAGCTAACGTTAGCTACAATAAAACACAACATCCTCAGGGAATGGGAGAGACAGTAGAAACCCGGAAGGCCCCATCGTAATGTGAGGCCGAAATTGTACCAGAGTTGTGAATATAGCAGGGTATTGTTTGCTGACAACTCCCCTCTCTCCACCCGTTCGCTTCGTTAGCCTGAAGCTAATTACCACGAACAAGGCCTGAGTTGTTAGCTTGCCGGCTACATGCCTAGGTATTTTCCAGAGAATAAGCACGTCTCACAAGTATTACCCGTCAAACGCAATTAAAAACAGAGGCTGATGTCGAGTATTGTTAGACTGATGCACATATTTAAGGACCATCTCATGCCACAGTACAACAATTCGAGATCACAAACTGCTCTGACGTTTCCCTATCAATCAGCTAAATTTCAGCAAAAAAGACCAAATACGGCTCGTTTGCCGGGCCTGCTGACTTAAAACCTCAGCGAATCCTCAAGCATTAACGCACTCTCCGACCTATGTTAGCCGACATGAAACTTCACCTTCCAACTTAACTTGATCGTCAGTGAACAACGACTAATTGCAGTTATTCAGTCTCTCCTCATCAAATTTATGTCGTTTTAAAAACCATGAAATATTCGGTGATTACACAGCATTTAGCTATACGCATGTCCCAGTAACCAGTTTACGGTATGCAGTCTACCTGCAAACAACTGGAATACACCAGCTAACGCAAGCTAACAAACTGCATTAGCACAGGTTGTTTGATATGGAAGCCATTAGCTAGCTCGATGGGCTAAATATTCAGTTTCTCAGCGAATTAAAAGTTACTTAATGTACCTGAATCCATGTAGATACAATATACTGTCGCTATCAAAGCAAGCGAATAACGAGTTACCCGGTGTAAATAATGTTATACATCATAATGAGTTCAATAGCAAGCTGAGAGCGTTACACGGGTTGGTATCGTTAAATAACCCCAGTCGACAACAAAAAAAAAAAACACACACCAAACACAGAGAATACTTACAATCTTAAAACGCTAAACAGTCGCGTAACAAAACAGTTCTTCTTTAAACTAATCCAAATGTGGCACGATACCGTAAAAGAAAATAACACAGGAAACACATTTTTAAAAAGAAATTAACATTAAAATTCAAGATGGCGGCCACGGACAACAGAGGGACAGAGAAAAACGCAGCACAGCCATCCTAAAGAAAATAGGTCCAACAAATACGACGCAATTCTCTTCCGCCTGTGCTTTAAGGATAAACATAATCTGAAAACAATGTCAAACTTGAAATATGGATACCACTGGGAATTTTTCTAAACCTTTTTTTTATTAAAGAACGACGAAAATTGGTATCTTAGTTTGCAGCAGTAATTGTCGGAGGTACACAAAAGTAGTGCTGCATAAACAAACCTCGTTACACTTCCTAAAGAATCCACCGGTGTGGGAAGAGCTGGATTTGCTGCATATTTTATGGAGAACCGTATCCGAACTACATCGGGATATGTAAACTTCCTCCCCAAACACAAAAGTGCTTCTTGTTCTGCACTTAAAAAAAAAAAAATCCAACATCACTCTGTAATGAGAGTAGTCCGCATTCATATAGGCTTATCTTTATGTATTTATACGCAGACCAGCCACAACCAATTTTTGTTATAAAATATATTCCGATGTTCCAATATTTGTTACCTTGATTAATTATACCTTACTAATTATAAATGGGTTTCAAAAGTACCCTGCAAATTGTTTTTTTCTGCATCAAACCAATACTCCATAAAGCAGAATTAGTGCGGGGACTGCGCCCTCCGCTCGGGCTCAACAGGACAGGTATGGAGGACCAGAAGCGCCACATGTATACAAATAAAGAATTTCTGTGCTTCGATAATGAATCGTGAAATAACATATGCATTCGTGAATTAATTCACGAATTATTTTAATTAGTTAAACATGACTAAGTCATTTATTATTTAATAATTTTTTTAAAAATGAAAACATTACTTATGAATCAATAATTCAAAATCAATTATTAATCCATTGACAAACACTTCAAATCGAAAATGGATTTCACAAAAAAACAAACTTCCAATAAAAATTTCAAATTTAAAAGATTTTCAATATCTTAAAAAAAATAGAATTTAAAAAGAGAGAAATAATTAACTGGATTTAAAAATCAAAGATTTATTTCATGGGATTAACTATGGGATTAGCTTCCATATTAGCTAATAGATTAGCTATCAAATTTGCTATCCCATTCCTTTTTTCCCTTTCTTTTTTATTATCAGCATTGACATGAAATACAATTAAGTATATGATATAAAAAAAAAATACAAATTCAAGAGTTATGAAGCTGAGAACGTTTACAGTGTAAAGCAATGAATAAAATAAACAAAAAAAAAATGAAACATACAGGAAATATGTGGCATGTACCCCACGTGTCCGATGTTTTAAAACAAAATCTTTAAAGGAATTAAAGTTACTTAGTGTCTTTATGGCTTTTCAAATTTGTTAAACCTTTCAAAGTCCCGGTAGGTCTTCAGTTCGGCCTTGAATTAGGGTGAACTGGTTTTTGTATTAGACCACTTACACAACATTTTCCAACTAGAACCTAAAGGTTCTTCCTTATTTCGTAGCTTCATTTTAATATCACAATATAGTTGAAATAATTGTTCAGTTTCAGTCCAAAAAACTGAAGATAAATACAAGTGTAAAAAAATATGCAAAATTGTTTTGCTGACTGTTTTACAGAGGGTAAAAGATTGATCCCAATCATTTCTATATTTTTTAATACATTGGTTTGTTGTATATATTTGATGAATTATTTTAAACTTCCTTGACCTTGTTGATTACTAAATACTTTAAGTCCATGTCATGGAATTAATATTCATAAAGTGACTACTCCAATAAAACCGACAATGAGCACTTACAGGACAATGAGTCATATACCTTAAAAAGTTTTATTTACATTTTGTATCCCACATTTTAATGCAATTTATGAGAATATCTTTATTCAGTGGTTTCTCTATATTTGGTCCATTTAGGAGTAGGACGAGATAGCTCAGTAGGTAGAGTGCTCGCCTCATGATCGGAAGGTCGGGGATTCGAATCCACTGAACTGCTTTCCCCTCAGGTACCCCTGAGCAAGGTACCGTCTCTACACTGCTCCCCTGGTTTGATGGCAGCCCACTGCTTCAGTGAATGAATGGGTCAAAAGCAGAGAAGTAATTTCCCCCTGTGGGACAATAAAGGGATTAATTTCTTTCTTATTTCTGTCCTGTTCCACAGAACTGTACTGTGTTCTCTCACAGATCCTGGAACATCAAAAGTCCTCAAAAACTCACTATACTGTTCTATCCCAGTTAATTTTACTCAGCAGTAGGTAGTCACTAAATGGATGTCACTGATTAATGAGTGGTGAATTTCACTGCAAGTATTTTTAATGAACTGTTTCTTCTTTTTGTAGAATTCATCAGCAGCTGTGCAGAGATGTATTTAATTATCTTTTGTTCCACTTGTTCTCACCTGAAGCTGAGGATTGCTTAATCCTGACAAACCTCAGCACTTTACAAAGGTGTCACATCCGTTGATCGTTGATCGCGCAATTCCAGAGCGCGATCAACGACCACTTGTTAAGATCAGCCATAAATCTGTTCTCAAGCAAGATAACAGGGAACAGACAAAATGATAAATACCTCAGTTTCAGGTAGATGATGAAAAGCCCTGTGGCAGAGTTCACATCCTTGAGCTGTTCTACACAACTGATAAATCCAACTTACAATAACAATGTTTACATTCTTTGTACAGTGTTATGTATGAGTTACCTGTTAGCATGTGTCATCATATTGGGACATTACATAATCAAAGGTCATTCTTAGTTTTTATTATGCTTAACATTCAACTCATCGCAAATAGGAAAAATTAGAAATGTAAACACCAAAACAGATGTTGGGTGTTAGCAAGATGAGCTGTAATCAAAGGAGTCGGTTTCACAGATTATTGTAAGAACCTTCACTCTCGCTCGACTTTGGTGAGAATTATAGTGATTTCTTCAGCCTCAAAAAGTTGATTCAGTTCAGCTGGACACAACAGTTTACAATAGGAGAAACATTACATCACCAATCGTAAAACCTTAGATGCTTAATAAAACATTTCTGTCATGGAAACATCTCCAGAGAAACTATTAAGCATATCCCTACCTGGGAATAATTCATTCATTCAGACATTCATTTTTTCAGTTAGCATTTCTCTTGGCTTATTTTAATTTTTAAACTATCTGACAATCATCAGAGCACAATATTATTCAGCCAGGTTAAACTGAACTCAAACAGTGGATCCACTTTAGACTGGAATTTATACGCGTGAAAAAATATCCCAGTTTGGCTGGATGAGGATGTTCTGCGATGTCTGCTGAACGTATAATTGAACAAGTTTAGTATTCATATTGACCTGATGTGCACATTAAAATTCACTATGACCAGTGATCTGTACATAATGCAAAATGTAAAAAATCATCTATGTGAATAACTTTACTCTTCTTAAATATAATTTATGAAACAAGTAAAAGAACAAATGTTAGGACGTTATAGATGTCCTTCTTCATTACTGTGCATGACTCTGTTAGAATGATTCGAATTGTGTGTTAAAGGAGAAAGAGATTAAAGCAGTCTACATCACTGAGGTAGATAGCTTGCAGGTTTTCCTGTGTGGGAGCCTGATGCATCCTCCATGACTGTGGTATGTTGGTGTGGCCTCATGTCCCATACTCCAAGTTGTTGTCAGCAAACAAACCTACAGACTCAGAAATCACTGATATATTAGCAGAGATTTAATAACATAACTTTATAAACTCTGTGAAAATTATTTCCCCATTATTTATTGTATACATCACAGCATTCAGGGCATTTATAGACACAGAACACACAGAGAAAATTCATAAACTGAATCAATTGGTTTTCATTACATATATAAATAACTAAATGTCACTATCTGTATGCTTACCACATATTGACTACATATAGGTGATGTAGGTGCAGTAAATGGTTAAATGCACTATACTGGACATTCAGTGCTAACATTCTACATACTGTGTTAGAGGCTGGGATGAGGTGAACGTGGGTCTTGATGACCTTTGATGTCTAATTAAAACAAATGAACTTACATCAGCAGTGTCATTTCTAGTCTTTGCCTTGGCAGAGGGCAGGAATATAGGGAATGACAAAAGTGACATCTCACTTCTTTTAACACTGAGTATTATAAAGTTATGTGGTAACATCTGGACTGATGTGTGTACAGACAGAAGTTTAATTACAAGTTTAAAGGTTGTAGCTTGCAGCCACTGCTCTAACACTGTGTGTAAATGTAACTGGGCTCAGTGCTGGTTCTTCCAGTTTGAGCTGCTTCAAGCTTTATTTGTGAGAAGCGCAGTAGCTTTCTAAAAACACTAGCTAGTTTTTGCTGGTGGGACGTAATAGTTTCATAAGCTAAGATGCAGTGATGCTAGCGTTAGCCATGTTAGCACGTTACCTTCAACAGGTGGTCAGGCTGAGACCACAGGCACACACTCGGAGGTTCACCTCTGCGTTTCACTGCAGTCCCTTCATATTCTTCATATATCAGTGTTAGGCAGATTGTAGACTAGATACAGAGGCTGAATGCTTTTTACAAGCATACACACTCTTTGCTTTTTCCAGTCACAGAATTGGGAAATTGCATAGCTAATCTGATAAATTAATCTAAACCCGTAGTTAATCCCAATCCATTTGCGAATATGATTACTAATCCGTGAGCTAATGGGAAAGGGAAATACAGTGAGGAAATTAATGATGTAGAATCGCTATTTTAAATATCAGAAATAAATCTTTGATTTTTGGACGTGTTTACGCTTTTCTCTTTTAAATTGAATTTTAAGAAAGATTTTTCAATTTGGAATTCAAAGATGTTTTTGAAATAAGGCTTTTTGTGTTCTATTTTTGATTTGTAGTCTTTATTAATGGATTCATAATTCATTTTGAAATACTGATTTATGCATACTGTTTTTATTTTAAATTAAACAGTATGTTTAATTAAATTAAATTATTAAATTTACAAAAGCATATTTTATTTCACATTTCATTATTGAAGCACACAATTCTTTATTTTGATGCACTTGGCTCTGACGGTCCTCCACAGGAGCTGAATTTTCATGCAGGTAGGGGTGGGACTTTATTTTGATGGGCACAACCATCCAGCCAATAACATGCAAAGACACACTGAGCTCATACCATTATACCATTATGTGAAAGAAGGAAGATGTATGTACATGTACAAATTATGGGTGCTGATATATATACTGCTCACAAAAATTAAAGGAACACTTCAAAGAAACACATTAGATACATCAGATCTCAATATGAAGTTGGATATCTATACAAATAACAATAGGGCAATGTCTTAGGAACAAAAGGATGCCAAGTCTTTTAATGGAAATAAAAGTTTGCTGCCTACAGAGGGCTCAATTGTGTAGACACCCTAAAATCAGAGTGAAATGAAGATGTGGCAGGCTAGTTCATTTGTTCAAAAACTTAATTTCTGCTACTCAAAATGCTTTTCAGTATCTTGTGTGGCCCCCACGAGCTTGTATGCATGCTTGACAACGTCAATGCTCCTAATGAGACGACGGATGGTGTCTTGTGGCATTTCCTCCCAGATCTGTATGAGGGCATCCCTGAGCTGTTGTACAGTCTGAGGAGCAACCTGGCGGCGCCTAATGGACCGAAACATAATGTCCCACAGATGTTCTATTGGGTTTAAGTCAGGGGATCGTGAAGGCCATTCAATTGTTTCAATTCCTTCATCCTCCAGGTACTGCCTGCATACTCTTGCCACATGAGGCCGT
>VURO01018645.1:0-14317 GCA_015108175.1 Pelvicachromis taeniatus | reverse complement strand
AACCTCTGTTGGAGTAGCGTTCAGGTAGCTGCTCTGCTCTGTGTTGGTACAGGGCATTGAAGATGATAACAGTGGGTGGATTATATTCTTAAACTTAGCTACAGCACTTTCAGAAAGACATCTACTGTGATGAAGTCTACCCCCCACTGCTGTGTAATCAATTATTGTAAATTTAAATGTTATCAGGAAATGATCAGACAAGAGAGGGTTTTCAGGAAACACTGTCAAATGTTCAGTTTCTAATCCATATGTTAAAACAAGATCTAGAGTGTGATTAAAGTGGTGGGTCGGTTCTTTTACAATTTGATAGAAGCCAATTGAGTCTAATAACAGAGTAAATGCTGTGTTGAGGCTGTCATTTTTAGCATCTACATGGATGTTAAAATCACCCACAATAATGATTTTATCTGAGCTGAGCACTAAATCAGATAAAAAGTCTGAGAAATCAGACAGAAACTCTGTGTAAGGCCCAGGTGGACGATAGATGATCACAAATAAGACTGGTTTTTGAGTTTTCCAGCTGGGGTGGACAAGGCTAAGCGTCAGGCTTTCAAATGAATTAAAAATCTGTCCTGGTCTTTGGTTAATTAATAGGCTGGTGTGGAAAATTGCTCTCAGGCTTTACACCTGTGCACCTAATACTGCAAACAGCATTTGTGAGTAATAATCTAGGCACAATAAACTAGTAGTGTCCTTGCCTCACAAAAAGGCCCCCGTCAGAGTTACCCGTGGTGTTTTGTGAGGCGGCGAGAAGGCGGGGACAATTCAAGGTCAAAGACTTTCTACTGAAGCATCCGCTCCTGTTCTCACCCTGTACCTATTTCTGTCCAGCTCTGATCCTTCCCCCTCTTAAAAAAAACTGCATTCCACACACATTCTGCCTTAAAGCTCTTACTGGAGGGAAAAGAGGCTCTTAAAGGCTTAAATCCAAGAGCTGATGGAACATGGGCCAGGATGGAGAAGGACAGGCTGGATTTCCAGGCTAAAAAATAAGGGGGGGGGGGGTCCAAAGAAGCAGAGGTGAAAAGACTTCCCAAGAAGGTGCTGGTTATAGAAAATATGTAAATATCTATGAAGAATGCAAAGAAAGAATACACTCTGCCTCCTCTTTGGTTTGTTTTTGTTATTGACAACAGTAAATACTTTCCAGGAAGGCAGCTGAGTGTAATGATTTGGACTGCAGCCTCTGCCATTTCTACTTCGGCTAGTTGAGGGAGGATAAGAAGAATGGAAACTATCTTGGCAACTTCTCTTTCTCTCCTTCGCTCTCTATTCCCTCCGGATGGCTCTCTCTGTTTATTTCACTCAAAATCCTCTATCTCACCTCCTCTGCTTCACTGCTCTCCCTCAGAACTGTTTTCTCTAGTTTTGTGTGTGTGCACGCGTTGTGTGTGTGCGCGCGCGTGTGTGTGCATTCACGGCTTAATACTTTCTATCTGTCTGCATCTCTCTTTTTCTCTCTCTAGTCCATCCGTCACTCCCTTCCTCAGCTGGCTGGCTGATTGTAGCTCCACAGCTGCGTGGCTGACATATGCACCAGTCATTAACTAACCCAACATGGAGCCCAGAAACACTCTCATCCACTAAACCCCCCCCCACCACCACCACCCCAATTTCCTCTCCTTCTTTATCTTTCTTGTTCTGTCCCTCTAAAATCTATCCACATCCTCAATCTCCTCTGCAAACATTTGACAGGCAGCCTCGTGCAGATGGGTGGCCAAGTTTGACTGCAGTAAGCAGAAAAGTTTGAGAGTGAATCCTGCATCAAAAGTGCTCAGAATACAAGAATATTGCTTATCAAAAGACATGCGGCTCGTGTTTATGCGTTGGACGACTCTGTTCAGCATCTAAAGTTAACATAAGCAGTAAGTTATTCCTCCTTTCCCCAGTCTTTGTGTCCTCACTCTCTCTTTCCTTCTCGTCCTCACTCCCAAGCGGTCATTGAGACTCTGCCAGTAAAGGCCAACCGCTGTCTCTTGATTGTATCGCTCTCTTCTTCTGGATAGCCTCGCTTCAGGGACACAGCTCTCGCTCCGCACGAAGAAAAAAAAAAAGAAATGATGAAAGCGGAAAGCAGTGTCTATTTACCCCCAATGCTGCTCAGCAGCACTACGAAAGAAAAAAATGATATTCGTGCCGACACATGAAGCAGCTACTTTATCAACAGCGGTGTAAAGTCAGGTGCTGAATCTATTGTTTGCCAAAATGACACGGGGGCTGGCCTCAAATGAATAACACACTCTAAAATGTGAAGATTGGCACAAACCATTGGAGGTAATGTTTACATGCAGGCAGTGGGTCAGCAAAGCTTGGCATACAGAAGCAAAGGTAACAGGAAGGAACAACAAACAATGTAATGAATCCACCTACCAAAAGTAAAGCTCACTAACAAACACTACCTCTTTATTTACAAGTAAACAACAGAAGCTTTTTAAATTTACTTCAAGAGCTGCCTTGTTGTCCAAGTCTGTTAACCGCAGAAAACCTGCTACACTTGTAACTCAATCAAAGTGATGGCAAAACCTGAGCATGCATTTCTATAAGAGGGATTCCAAATGCATTGGCCTTTTAAAAATTTCTACCAATTTCTTGTTGAATTTAAGAGTTTTATATTATCGGAGTTGAAGCTGATAAATTCCATTGAGACAAATGCATTTGTGGCTGCACTGGGCCAACCTGTATTCAAGCGCGTGGAAAAATGCTCATTAGAAGATGGCTATACAAGAGAAGATCTCTTGTGTTGGTTGATATTATCAGCTGATATTACCGATTTGTCGATATATCACCAAATATATTTAATTGAAAATGAATATAATTTCAAATTTAAAAAGGAAGATGTTGTATCGTTTATCCACTAGATGCCAATCGCCCTACCAACTTCCACATGGTCTAAGCAGACTGACAACAAGTAACCTACAACAAATGTATTTCTTACCAGCACTGCCACATTCTCTTAGTAAGAACTTGTAAAAAACCACAAATACAAAGTGTAAGGGACATCTGTTTGTTTCGTGTGCCCAAAAGACAAAATATATCAGCTGATATATCAGATTTTTCAAATCACCAAATTCCAATATCTGTATCGGTCTTAAAAACGGTCGGTCTCTAGTTCAGATGTAATCATCTTTGGCTCCAAAGTTAACAAGAAGGCGATGCCCAAAATGTTAAACGTTTTGAATGTTATGTGCACAGTGTGATAAGATGAGGAAGCAGTAGATGAAACATCCCGTTAGAAGTAACAAAAGCTGATTTCCAGCACTGTTTGGGAGACTGTTGTATAGCTAAAAAAAAAAAAAAGACCATGTAAAAGAAAAACTACTACAAGGAAACGTGTGATACTGCAGCCCTAACTTGCCTGTGTTTCATGACTGTGCTGACCATACAGGAGCGTAGTCATGGAGATTTCTTGGAGGATAAGATTGAGCAAACATTCTAGTGCGATGATTCATGGCCACTCAGCCTTAAAGAAACTCACTGAAATACTTCACATAGTCGTGCTGCACTCCTCTCCCTATATAGGGGAAGAAACCACAATAAGGTGCTTTATTCGTGAGCTTCGGAGTGCACCACAGACTCGACAATAAAGCACGCCCAAGGTGCATACGCTTGTGTCACTGCTGTTTTCTATGATGGTCTGAATAAGAATACAAGAGCCCAGCAGTATATGTTTATACTCGAGACAAATATCTCTGCCTGTGGTCTGGCTTGAAATGTGACTTCACTGATGCTCTCCTCTCACTGAATGCCAGCCAGGAAGCAGGAAGGCTGGATAATTACCACAGTCCACAACCAATTCAAATGTCAATAAAGTTATTTAGAGCATGTCATTTTGCCCCCCCCTCCCCGCCGCCGAGTGAGAGCGGCAGGAAAAAGGGTAAAAAGAGGAAGAAGTGAAGGAAGGACACAAAATAAATTGCGACAAAAGGTTAAACAGGCAGATTAACAGTGATGACATGGAGGACAAGCTACAGTACGTCGCTCAGGTGTCTTTGAACTCACAAATACGTAGCTGTTTTGCATTATGTAACATTACTTTTGAGTCGTGGAACAGAAGCACCTGTGTTCTGGAAAATCTGCGCGCGTCCTGATCAAACAAACCATTAAGGGCACGTTAGGAGGGAAGCGTTCCATCAAAGCATGGTAGAGGAAACATACATAAATGCATGACCACATAATAAAGTCTATAAATGTTTGAGTACACAGCATGCGCTGAGTTCAAAGGAAACGGGGAGGAGGGCAGAGATGTCGGCTGCTCGAAAGCTACTCGTCCCTTTCATTTTGGACTGCCTGCTTGAGCTTAACCTTTAAAATATTTACAAATCCACAGCGGATTCGTGCTGAAGGAAAAGTAGATATCTACATCATGCATTTCTTTTCCTCCTCGGCACGAGAAAAGTAACAGTATATTTAGAACTAGCTCTTTCCACACCAAACATCAGCTCCTTTATCATCACAAGCAGGTGAGATGCACTGAGCCGAGCATGCCCACTGTGACCCTGGCCCTGCTGTAAACACATAGTTTACACTGAGTAGCCAGACAGTTTCTTGGCTTTGCTCCGAGGGGCCCCGGCAGCCACCGAACACACAGCAGTGTGAAAACATAAAGGTGAATGGAAGTGCTGCATCTGGAAAATCTACCTGTGCATACAGGACATAACTGAGCTGTGAAACATCAGCGGGTCACAGAGGAGACAAAGGGGAATTGAGGAAAAGGCGTTTCCTTTTGACCTGCTATTGACATCAAGTTGGAAAACAGTATTTTAATAAGATCTACAAAATAAAAATCTAATCATTAGATTTAATGATCAGTTGAAGATGAAATACACACACTGAGTAAGCTTGATGTGATACAGTATGATATATTTTATTGTACCCTTATGAGAATTTATTCTCTCAGTAAATTTCCCTAAGGGTGCAATAAAGTATATCGTATCGTATCATATTAGATCTCCTGCCCTGTGTAAAATTATCTCAGACCAGCTACTATTGCAAATTGTCTGAATGGCCACATAAGTGAGCTATTACAGGATTCCCTAAATTTCCCATGGCACAACTCAACACCAGCTTTTTTTAGAGTTCTTTTGCATGGTTAGTACCACGCAACAACCTCAGGGGTTTAATAATGAAGCCAGTGCGAAGGCCCAAAACTGCAGTTCCTTAAATGGCAACTTGGGGCTGACATTAAAAGTCAGTCAGTCATAGTAGACTCCCATGGTAAAATATCTATCTGCACAGTAGATATAAACACATGTGGTGAAAAAGAAAGCTTTCATCAGAGTTCACGAGAGCACACTAACAGAATTATTTAATACGTATGGTGTTTGTGAAAGGAAAGGAGAAAGCCTCATGCAATAAACCTGCATCTGAACAAAACTACCGTATTTTTTGGACTATAAGGCACAATTCCATCCATCCATTCACATCCGCTTATCCTTTTCAGGGTCGCGGGGGGCGCTGGAGCCTATCCCAGCTGTCTTAGGGCGAGAGGCGGGGTACACCCTGGAGAGGTCGCCAGTCTGTCGCAGGGCATAAGGCACACTTATAATCCTTTAATTTTCTCAAAAATCAGCAGTGCGCCTTACGTATTAATTCTGGCTGTGCTTACTGACCTCGAACTGATTTTATGTGGTACACGGCGCTCATAAACCTGTCAAAATATTTGGTACTTTGGTAAGCTACGAAGCGGCAACGCTTTATGGATTGTCGGAGCATTGCGACTACCGTAGTCAGGAGCCTCGTGGAGAAATACGTACTGACCAGCTAAGAAACAGCAACGAGACTGACTCGGATAACGACGAGAGCGATCCGGGCAAGCTTGATGCCGAAATTGCCAAACTGTTAAACTCCGACACTGAAGATGGATTTGTTGAAGAGGAATTAACTGAAAAAGTGAGTGTGTTGTTCTGTATTTTGTGTTACAACTGAACAATGTTGAGAGTTATTGTGAATGAGTTTTGTTTGGCTTAATGCGCCTTATAATCCGCCTTATGTATGAAAATAGACCTGCTCATTGATATTGCGCCTTATTGTCCGAATAATACGGTACTAGCCCTACGTAACAATATGCTTTAGACCAGGGGTCTCCAAGTCCAGGCCTCGAGGGCCGGTGTCCTGCAGGTTTTAGACGTGTCCTTGATCCACCACAGCTGATTTAAATGGTTAAACGACCTCCTCAACATGTCTTGAAGCTCTCCAGAGGCCTGCTAATGAACTCATCGTTTGATTCAGGTGTGCTGACCCAGGGTGTGATCTAAAACCTGCAGGACACCGGCCCTCGAGGCCTGGAGTTGGAGACCCCTGCTTTAGACAGATGGGATTAAAGAGGAGATGACTGGCCATAATGCACAGTGTAACATTTGACAGAACAAACAAAGACAGGAGAGCAGAGCAAACACTTCATACCGGCTGTGAAGCACAGTGGTGGAGTGATGATGATTTTGCCTTGTTTTGCTTTAGTACTTCTCTGTATATGAAAGTATTGTAGAGTCAAATATCAAAAACTGAGTTATACAACAAACTGAAATCAAGGTTTTGGAATAACTCAGTCAAAGTCCACACATCAGCGCGACTGAAAGGCTGTGGTGGGACTTGGGACTCTCATATATAAACGTCAGTGAACTGAAGCAACACTGTAAAGAAGAGTGGGCCATAATTCAGAGAATGATAAAGTCATATAGAAAAAGTTACATCAAGTTGTTGCTGCTGAAAGTGGTCGAGTCATGCAGAATACTTTGGTGCATATATAGGAAAGTATAATCCCAGCCTACTTCGTAGGCATCACCTCTGAACAGGAAGTTTCAAATGCAAACTTCTGACAAAGAAATATGATTTCCTGTGCTGTTAACTGCATTAACAGCCTGTTAGATGTTAGATGCCTTTGTTCTATGTCACGCTAGTTTCTGTGATGCATTTATACAATCCATGGATGCTCTTTGCTAACCAAGCTTGCTAACATTAACTGACAACTGAGAAATCCATCTTGTTGTCCATGTAAGGAAACAAAAGCTGCAGTTTTTAGCAAGTTCAAACTCTGTGTTCTGGAGTGTAATACAAGCTTTGAGTTTCAGAAGAAAGCCGTGTTTACCACAGTGTATTTCATCTGCTCCTTTACCTGTGAGAAGGTAAGATGTAAAAAAAAAACAAAAGTTTTTTTTTTAAAAAGTGAGCAAATCTTAGCTATTTGCTCACTTTTGCTTTTTCAAAATTAAAAAAATAAAGTTCTCTTTTCTCAAAGTGATATTATACTCTATATATAATACTATACTATACTCTATACTCTATACTATAATACTCAAACTTTTCTCTTTTTCTTCGTTGAGTTTTTCCCGTTGCTCACAATCAAAATCCTTTGTAAGACATCAGCGATGCATCTCAGTGGCTTAAACTCATTCATTATGGAGAAAAATTCAAATGTGGTGACAGTCAAAATTATGCACAAAGCCGTTCACTGTGAATTCCTTCCACACGAATCATTATATATGCTTTTTTTTTTTTCATTTGCATATTATGGTTTTCATGGTCCAACTGCTCACTTTTGAGCAATCCTTGCTCGTTCTCCAGTATTCTGTTTCATCTGCAGCTGAGCTGAATTATGGAAACAAAACATCCCCAACATATTGTTTCATCTGACTTTACAACCAGAGTGAATATCTTATCCAAGGTGATGTGTAATAACCCGGGTGTCACCATGTCACGGTGCGTTTGGATATAGACCGGAGAGGATATTTTCTGTTGTTTCAAAGTCAAGCGGCCAATCGATCACCATAAGCCCGCAGCTATGGTCGCGGGCCAAAGCACAAAGAGAAAAAAAGCAGAGAAGAGTAAAAAGATATGCTGCAAAATATAAAAAGACAAGGGCATCTTCCAGCCCCAGCGGGTTCCCACCAAAGGGCTGACTCCACACACTTGTCACACATCATCCGTCAAACCCACGGGCATGGCGGAGAGAGCGCAAGATAATGTGCACAAAAACGTATACACTGGTAAGTACACATCTGCAGAAACACAGCAGAAACATGCACGCACACAAATTCATACAAAGAAGACATAGAAGCTTAAATGGTTTCTAAAGCCCGAGAGGGAGGAGCTGAGCAGCAAGGCAGCAGGTAAGCTTTAAACGCATAAGAGGGTAAGATAGTGAATACCATTTATGGGTCAAAAAATACCATCAGAACCACGGGGAGACCGGGGATGAGAGGAGGCGGCGCATTGTTTTATCTCAAGCAGAACGCGTGTGAAAGCTGACCTTTCGCGCAATGACATTTGATAAATTGAGAAAAAAGGCTTTTACCAGCATATGAGACAGGCGCACCTGCGTGTTTGTATCTGACGATACGTGTTGCTGTTTACTGGCCTTTGCTGCTATAACCCTCTGCTGTAATCTTATGTCTGCGCTCAGGTTTTACCGCACAAATGGGAAGATGTGACATCTTATTTTGTATGAGTAAGTGCTCTGCTCTGTGGGTGGTACACTGAGAGGACATTTTGTGTGTGCGAAAGAAAGAAAGCTAGAATGCAAGAAAGAAAGAAAGAAAGACAGCAAGGAAGGAAAATGACGGAAAAGGGTGCAAAACATTTACATTTTAATATGTTTTAAGTCAGGAAAGTAACGAAAAGAAGAAAAGAAAAGAAAAAAATGAAGGAGGGAAGGAAGTGGAGGGAAGGGGAGAAAGAAAAGGTGCATAACATTTCTGTTTTTATATTTCCTTGTATTTTAAGGAAGGAGACAGAAGGAAATGCAACGAAAGGAAAGTAAAAGACAGGAAAAAGGAACAACACATTCGTGTCTTAATTTCCTTATATTTTAATGAAGAAGAGAGAAATGAAGAAGAAAGGAAAGAAAATGATAAAAAAAGGTGCCAAATATTCATCTTTTAATATGAATTACGGTAGAAAAAATAAAAAAGCAATGGGGAAAAAAGAAGAGAAGGAAAGAGAGGAGGAAAAGAAATGAAGGAAGGAAGGAAGGAAGGAAGGAAGGAAGGAAGGAAGGAAGGAAGGAAGGAAGGAAGGAAAAGGGAAAAAAGCAACAAAAAAAGCCTTTTCATGTGACGTTAATGTGTTTTTTCTTTGAAACTCTAAATCATGATTTGACCTGTCGGTGCGCACTCTAGCACTCTTCTTTAAAAAGCATTTCAGCGCACCTCCTGAGTGAAAGGCCTTAATACTTCCATCACTGCGGAGCCCGACAGAAATGCTGCCTGGTGTTTTTTCACACCGCCAATTACAAAATTCTAAAAAATGAATGTTCATAAAGAAACAAACTGATGTGAGCTGAAAAAAAACAAAAAAAACAACCTTCAACACCCCATAAAGTCCGAGCGTAGTGTGTGCAGCCGTAATGAGTCAGGTAGTAAAAATTTCACTCAAGGATTTTTAACTAGCACACCGCAAACACTCAAGGGCTCTCTAAATAACCTTCACAGACCAATCCAGGTGCATTTGTGTATGTGTGCGTTTAACTTGGTTTTGTGTGTCACAGTTTCTAAGTGTGATAGCTGTCATGGCTCCCCAGGCGCTGCAGTGCTCTTCATCCTCCACCTCATCCTCCTCCTATACTCCTTTACCCCTTCAGATCCCAGGCCTGACATACAGAAAGACAGCTGCTTCCTTCTGGCAAAGCTCACTCCACCTCTCTCTCTCTCTGTAACACACACACACACACACACACACACACACACACACACACACACACACACACACACACACACACACACACACACACACACACATAGAGGTAGGTGTGTAAACACACATTTTTGAGGGGTTTAGACAGAATGAACTACAAATGGGCACATATAGGCTTAACAGAAAATGATACACACACCCTCACACACACACTGGCAAGTGATGAAAGTATTGAGGTAGCATGATGACAACTAGGTTAGCGCACACACACACACACACACACACACACACACACACACGCGCGCGCGCACACACACAACAAACAGTGCAAAAATCACTATTACCGCTTGAGCTATTCTCTGCGGAAAACAGCTATGTGTGTGCGTTAAATGCATCCTCAACCGTGATTCGCACACATCACAACGTGTGCATGAAGCTAATGTCAATATAATGATTTATGCAATAAAGATGATTTTAAAACAGTCTGTATTCAGTTGCGAGTTGAGCTTCTGTGTCCTCCGGGGCCTGCACCATGTAAATGCAGTCATCCTGAATAAATAGCCAACGCCTTCAGAACACAACAGCTTTTTTTTCTTCTTTCTTTTTTTTCAGTGCCACTTCAAAGAGGCCTGTGCTTAAGCAAAGAATAGCCCTAAATGAAAATCACTGAGCAAAACACAGCTATTAGAGGTTTATTGCATGGCATGACACCATGAAGTCTGTTAGCTGTGAGAGGAGGAGGAGGAGGAGGAGGAGGAGGGGGGAGATGCTGAAAGAAGGATGTTCAACTAGATTGTTATTGAGAGGCTTTTTTAGACTATGGCAAGAGACAAGGGACAGAAAAAGGTGAAATGTGCGCGCCATTAATTTTAAGACTTCTACTGGGATTATCTTTGCATTAATCTGTCATGGGAAGTGTGGATATTGTGCAAATATTCCATCCAGATAAACTGGCCATAAAGATGAAGTCACCATTTCAGCATAACCTGAGAGAGATACTCACCACTCCCTCTGACAGCAGGCATCATCTCCTTATCTGTGCAGGATACAGCAACAGCACACATTCTAATACAGCGCCGCCGTTTAGCTCAACACCTTTGCTTATCTATCACTTTCCACAAGTCTTTCTTCATTAGAGAAAAAAACCTTTCTGTCAACTTTTCTGTTTTTGCTTGTCAGAAGAGGAAGAAAAAGTACAATTTATGGTATGACTGTGGATGCAACTCAGAAGCTCTTCTACATGACAGAAAGCTTTCCTTTCAGCGCTGCAATATTCCTTGGAAATACACAATCGGTTCTTGGTTTTGAATGTGCCAAAGCCAGCAGGAAATCCGACTTAATTAAACTGCCTTCGATTAAAAATTGAGTGAAATTCAATTACGTATTGCAAAAACGCCTAATGCGTTTTCCTTCCACCTAGAAGTTGGAGTCGGGGGCCTGGACTTAATCACGAAGAGTGAAGGGGGGATGGATGGATGGATACATTCTCTCCTTGGGAAATCCTGCTCTCCATGTGTGAAACATACCATGAAGGCAAACGTTCACAAAATCTGATTTTCAAACAAAAATGCAAACACGCTTCAGTGAATTCCCTTATAAGCCATATAAGAGCAACACTGAAGTGTTTTTTAATTTCCATTTCTAAAGCAGGGTAGGATTACACGTGTATGTGTGTGTTTGTGTTGTGTGTGTGTGTGTCTGCAAGTGGGAAGGAGAGATGATGAATTTCCCTGTACGACATAAAAGATGATCCTTAATCTGCACCATTCATTCAGCTTTCAAAGGAACAACATCAGTGAAGCGCTGCCACCATCAGTTGGCTCACACAGCGCTGCGTGAATGAGTAACACGCAGGGCCACGTATTGACCAAATAATCACATTATGTTACACAACTGTACAGACTGTGAATATATATCCGTGCCTTTGAAATGTGACACTTTACAGCGAGGACATGCTACGACTTTTGTGGAGGAAATAAACGAGTACAGCATTTGTGATTTGCACAGTTGGAATCAGTGTGAGATTTCCACCATTGCTTTTATTTGATTTTCTTTTCAGTAAATTGTGAGGTTCTAAGGTTCTCTATCTCTATTTATAAGGTTCTTGAAGTTCTGGTACTCCAGGTACTTTCAAGGAAACACAAGTGTTGCAAGCCTGGCGGGCTAATGTGCCTAAGTGCCCCCCAACTTAGGGTAAGCATCAGGGAATTATAACTTACAAGTATTAAGTTACCTAGTGTATCTTTATTAGCCTGCTGTTACAGTTAATCATTATTACACATATAAAACAGCTTGAAAGACAGTTAATTTTCAACCTAACTGAAACATAACAAACTGCCTAACATTCCTATCCACAGTGCTATTTCCCCTGAAGGATACTAAAAAACCCCAACAAGCTAAAAGGAAAGCGCACCGCCCGTCATTTCTAGGGTTTTAATTAAAAACGATATGGTCTTAATGATATAAATACAACCTGAGACGAACAACAACACATAATATACTATGTCAAAATTCATTTAACAAAATGTGTAGAAGCAGTTGTAGAAAACTAGACTTTGACTGGACAATCGCGAAGATTCTTTTTTTGTCCCCACCAGTTACGTCTCGTCCGCCCAAAGCGGGCTGTTCCAGAAGTCTTCTGCTTTGGTCACATGTAACTCTGAACAGCTAAGCTATGTTGAAATGTTCTTTTTAGAGAGACGAGGCTTTCTCCTGGCGATCCTTTCAAACAAGCCATACTTGTTCAGTCATTTTAGAACTGTACTCTCGTGAACTTCGACATTTAGCATGCTAACTGAAGCCTTTTTGTAGTTGCTCAAACATGGCACTGTCTGACCTTGGGAGGAATTTGCTAAAACAGCAGCTCCTGGGAAGACTGGGAACTGTTTTGAATGTTTTCCATATGTGAATATGTTCCTCGCGCTGGACTTCAAATTCTTTGCGAATGCTCTTGTAACTCTTCCCAGCTTGATGATCAGCAACAAGTGCTTCTCTAAAATTACTGCTGACATCTATTTTCTTTGGCATACAGCTGCTAAAACTTCTGCTTTTATAGAGGTCCTCAAACTTGCTGATGATCAATTAATCAGATGCATTTGACTATCAGCACTATGCTGATACTCATACTCTTAATTCCTATGGAAGCAAGAAGGGTCACTCAGTGTTTCACACACTGCTTCTAGATTCTGGCTTAGTTTTTTGTAGCTAAGTAATGACACAGTGTGATATTGCATGTGCTGTTGTCCAGGTGAAGCTGTTTTTAACTTTATTGTGTCCTGATAGGTAAAACCATAAAGGGGTTGTGCTTTCCTTTCACAATAACAATCTAACATCTATGATTCGTCTGCTATTCACAGTTTTGGTTATAATTTCCTGAAAGGCAGAAACACTTATTTACTGAGTGTGAACATCAATGGAGGACAGTTCAATCTAGCACTGGGATTATATCTGCTGTTAGTCTAACCTTGAGTCTGATCAGCTGCTATAACATTTGTACATCTCATATGCAGAACAATAATCATCCTCAACTCAAGTCCGATTAGGAATCCCGTTCACCCACCGGTGTCTGTAATTTTTGCATATTTACTTCACTGGAGGCACTTGACGTGCCAATTTGTAAAAAAATAACCTCCATTCAGAATAAAAATCTCCACTGGATGATTAGAAGACAGGCTGGGCTAAGACTGATTGCCGTGGCCTTTCCAGAGCTATTCTGGCTCTGCTGAGTGCGTGCCTTCCACTCACTATTGATCTATCGATCCACGGTCCAGTAAAACCTTGCTCAGACCAAAAGGTGAATCGGACACACACACACACACACACTACAAGCACAACCAAGCGTGCGTAGACTCTCTCACAGACACGCAGACACTGACTAACAAGCATGTTGATTTTTGATGACAAGATTGATGTAGCCTCTCTGAATTATGCTCACGTCAACAACAGCCACCCCAGCTCGCTCACTGTTTGCGATTCTTTAGTGTGTGGCGGCGGCTGTTAGTGCCATTGACCAGCCTTTGTAAGCTTTTGTCACAGTGATGCAATCGCCACACTGTAATTGGAATTGAGCAGCTCAGTAAGTAGGGTTAGCAAGCTAAGAAAAGGATTGGCATTGTCTGCTGTAATAAGATGCAGGTGGATGTGCTGGAGGTTAAAGGTTACTTACAGAACACATCAGCATGGATATATAAAAAATTAAAAGTCAGTATTAAGAGTGCAGAAAATAAACGCTGCATGAATATGGGAAGGACTCACTACTGAGAGGAGTTTAATCCGAAAGTAAAAGGAGTCGGTCTCTTAAGTTTCAAGTCTTTCTGCAAGCCATTGTGACTATGTGAGTGGCCTTCTCTGCTCAGCACTCGAGCCCAAGCTCGCTCACCCACACTGAACTTTTCTCTCCAGAGTGCAGCAACAAACGCTGGCGACTGCAGCTTGTGTGTAAGTACATAAAGAGCAGCTCCTTTACAGCTCTGTCATGGCCACTCTTTCTCTCCCTTTGTGTGTGTAACCCTCCTTCCACACACACACACACACACACACACACACACACACACACACACACACACACACACTCACACACACACACACACTCCACCCCACCTCACCCTGTGCACTCAAGTGTGCAGAGGGAAGCTTGCTTTTTACAGCTCTACATTTACAGTGTAAATGTGGCAGGACCACATGCCAGTGC
>VURO01018641.1:0-33648 GCA_015108175.1 Pelvicachromis taeniatus | reverse complement strand
TTTATATATTTAATTTTGTTTTATTTTTTATTTTATTTCTTTTACTTTTTTTTTTTTTTTTTTTTTTTGTTTTTTTTTTGATTTTTTTTTTGTTTTTTTTTTTTTTTTTTTTTTTTTTTTTTTTTTAAATGAAGCTTACCCTCTTTGCTCTTTTCTCCATTTCTTTTGCTGGAGTACTCGATGGCTGTGAATATAGGGTTTGTGCACTTCTTTTTCTACCCACAACACTAGCCTTCATTCTTTGGCCTCTGAAGGTACCACTGGTTCTTGTGCTTCCTTGGTCAAACTTTCATCTTCAGTTCTAACCCTCCTGCTGCCAAGCTGCTCTTAATGTTGTTCAGAATTTCCACAGCGGCAGACCACAAAACATTTCAGCGAGACAACAAAATTGCAAAAAAAAATTGTGCAACAACAATACCCAGAGTCTGCTGACCGTCTAATTTCCATGCTTTTCAAAACAAGTGACTTCCAGTCCGCGTTTTTCAATAACTAGGAAGGCTTTTACATGACCTTACATCCAAATTACATCTGCATTACATATACAGCAGGCCTTGTAAATCTGTGCAACCTCACTACAAAGCAAAAACAAACGCTTTGATAGAAACATCTCACGATACCCCAGCAACATTATCATGTGAAAAAAGGAAAGCCATCTTGAAAACAAACAGGCAGATGATTTCTCTATTCTTTTTGCAGACATCATGGGCTTTATGAATACGTTATTGTGCCTGCACTACTTGCTGAGCTTCCCACTTCTGTCGGCCACTGTCATCTCCTATTCTGATCACAAACAGAGAAACAAAGGGGCAATCACTGCGCTGCATGGTGAGGCCTGTCTTTGGAGGATTGACCAGATTTGTGTTAGCAACTGAAAAATCTGCTGGAAATACAGATTCTCCTGTTGTTTGTCTATACATTTCATCTTCCTATAAAGATGCAAATGAGCGCCTGTCTCCAGGCAGGGCTCAACAGACGAACGGGGAACAAAAAGAACGAGAGGAAGGAACAAATAGAAGCATAAACTTGGTGTAGAAACCGCAACAAACTGAGATCACTCGTATTCCCAAATCCAGTGGTATCTACTCAGGGTGTGGGTGTGTGAGTGTGTGTGAGAGTAGACTTAGTCTTTGGGGGAATGAATAGCAGCTGATGGTAAAGTGAAAGGCTGAAGGTGACTGTGGTACTCGACAAAGAGGCACGACACAGGTTTGTTTCTGGCGGCATTCGCACAAAGACACGGACACACAGGGCCTACTTCTTTGTTCCTAGGTCCTATCTTCACTTGTACTCTATAGAGGACTACAGCAGAGGGCAGTGGAATTAAAAACAATACCCCAGGATAACAATGCTTCTGGCAAGTTTATCTCAAGACAGGCCTGCAAAAAATCCTATTATCCTTATCAACAACTGTAATCAGTCTGTGTGTCAGAAATTACAAAAGCCACTGGTGTTACCTGTTCATGTAGAACAGCCCTCTAAAAGTTAGAAAATAAAGTGAAATAGAAGACGTGTTTCCACTGAAGCGTATTCATCAGTGTTAATTGTGCAATACCAGGGAGGAAAAAACAACCTACAGGCGTGAATGGATATGTCAAACGTGTTTTCAGTCTGCTAATGGACTCGTGATTAAGAGAGAACTTTCTTTTAATCTGTGCAGCAGGTGTTAGAAATACGTTTTAATAAAGTTTATTTTTAACATGCAATGTCTCCTCATAATAGAGTCGATGCACTCCTCGTTAGATACAAGCACCAACCCCACGGTGTGAAGGGTTAACTAAGACGTAGGAGTGTTTAGTATTGAAGGTAAAATTGCTACATGCTTACACAACACAGTTTCAGTTAGGGAGAGGCTGCCTTGACCATGTGTGGGAGTATCACATGGTGTTCCTATACTGCTGATAGCATAACTAGAAACAGAAACTTTGAGGTACCGTTAGAGCTGACACTAACGTAGAGATAAAAGATGTCCGGTAACAAGTGTAGAGTAAGGAGGCATTTTCTCACACAGGACAAGACCCCTGATTGAGGATGGAGACCAATGCCATGTTGAAGGACCACGAGGACAACAAATCAGGGAGCGCTAGGTCTAAACCACGGCCTCACCCCAGTGATAGCTAATCACAATCATATACGTGTCTGATATGCTTTGAATTTTAAATAGTTTTTTCACTTTTCCGTGTGCAGACTGCCTGACATAGAGAAGTCCATAGCTGTGCAACTCAGATCTTAAACTGTTTGATAATAAAATCGTGTGAACTACTAGATTGTCCCCTGAACTTTACTCAGAAAAAAACACAAGTGGGGTGCATATTGTTTAGACAGCACTGAAAAAATAACAAAAATGCTCTATACATGTGTTCTCTTCTGCTTACATTTACTCATTCTCTCCCTTATGCTTGCAATAACACACACGCGCGCACACACACACACACACACATTGAGCGAGTGACCAGAGAACTTCAATTGCCAATTCCCTCTTGTAATAAAACAATAATAGAACAACACGTCCTGCCCAAATGGGGCCATAAAGCAATTTCATCCAGGAGTGTTGTCAAAAGGCTAAACTAATCTTTTTACTTAGCTGTCTCAGACAGATTCCCTGTGGTATATTCCTAGCCCATCTGAGAGCTGAGGTTGGTTATAAATATGCTATTACCAAAAAACAACAGGGGTTTGAAAAAAATCCATCTGGCAAAATTAAACCATAAAAAGCAACAGTCCACAGTGAAAAGACAGCCTGTAGGTATTTGGCAGGACAACAATCATGGATAACAATATTATGCTCACATGTAGTCGGGGTGTGCATGTGTACTCTACACCAATAAAGGTGTACCAGAACCCCTGAGCACTACAGTAGGATGTCTTGCCAAGAAGGTACATAATTGCACCTCTTTCCCCTAAGAGTGGCCCATTAAAGTAATGACTTGCATTAGGAAAGGAGGAAAGAAACACACACAGAAGGAAGGAAAAAGAGAAGAAGGAAAGGAAGGGCTCGCTGAAAGTCTCAATTGATTAGCTGATCAATCATCTGACTCAGACGCTAGTTGACATGTGAGTCGATCGATGGGAAGTTTTGGGAGGAGAGAGACCAATCTCAGACATCTGAGCCATCATAGCCAGGAAGTCAAGTCTCCTGAGGGTAAAAAAAAAAAGCAACTTCTCTATATCTAAGAGGACTTTACTTTTTAAGAAGGCCTGGGTAGAGTGGGGAAAATTGTAAAAATAAAATAAAATATTGATGTCTGTCTCAGCTCAGCCAGCCTTCTCCATGCACAGGAATGAATGATTTCTATATTTCATATTATTTTTTTCTTTTTGTGTTTGATTCTTGTTTTAAGTGATTTTCTTGTTTGTATTTTCTTCTGGACCATTGAGTCCGTAATAAAGACCGTCTCATCTGAAACACTGAATGTTAAGAACTGTTTTGACAAGCTGAACAGTATCTACAGGAATGTGAAGGAGCTAGATATCTGAATCATAGAATTATATCAGATTTCTATTTCATTATTCTATTTCCCCCACATTATTCACATAAACAAGGCAAAAATTCATACCCAGATCCATATCAGATGCTTTCAGGCGGTGTGAATGTGGGACATTCTTGTAGATGGCATCCAGTATCTTCTCCTTCACCTGGCTTATGGTGTCGCAGTTTAGCACCTTAACCTGGATCTCTGGACTCTTCTCATTTTCTGGATGTATGCAGTTTACAACCTGAAACATACGCAAAACTGTCACTGTGATGGTTGTAGTAAGGATTTGCGGCTTAAACTGTATCATAAGGTTTAATTTTACAGATGCAAAAAGATTCTTTCAGAATATATACTAAAAACAAGTTGAGCAAGGTAAAAAAAAAATAAATGGTGTACAAGATGCAAGGTTGTTGACAGCTTTGCAGGAAATAGATTTGTGTGTTTTATGTTAATAATACTGATTGGTACTCAATGGAAATGCAACAATTCTGTGCTTGCCAAGGGGTCCGTGAGAGAACTGCAGGAAAGGAAAATACTCACTATGGAAACTGCTCTTTTCTCAGAGCTCGAGACGAAAGTAATTTGCTACCTGAACTGATGAGCACTAAAGCAGCTAATTATAATAATATTATCATATATTCATCAGCTCTTACAGTACTGCCTTTGGGTGTTGGTGGCAATACCTGAATTACAAGACGAGCACAAATACACGTTAAAGGGGTGAGAGAATAAACGCCTCATCTTTTATATAAGCACCATTCCAAACATGTATGCCTATGTTTTACATAAAATGAAAAATTCCCTTTAAAAGGGTTCTCTCTAAAACTATTGTTGTTGGAAAAGACAATATGAAGCAAACATTCAGTGGTTTAATTTTTCTCTCTCTTCTCACAGTTCAGAAATCTGTACTCCCAGAATGCCGAGTACAAACTGGTCTGACACTAGAAAAGAAAACCGAACAAGGTCTAAGTTTCCCATCTGAAACAACAACAACGGTCACAATGGAGCTAGGATAACAGACAGATCTGGGCAGTAAATCAGAGGCTCCATGAGGAGTGAGCTTCATCATGTGTGCACTTGTGCAGACACATACTCAAACATAGTCTATTTCCTTCATCCTCATCCCAAAGCCCTGCTCTTTTGCTTGACAGCTCGGGTCTCAACAGGAAGTGAGGTCGCCACTCCCGTGCCCCCTTCATGTCAAGCGTAACAACGACAACTTTGTTTCCCATTGCACATCTCATGACCGACCACCCATAACCACCCTTTTACTCTCGTCTTGTCCCCGAAAGCATATTAAGTGTCCCCAGTGAGCCCTTGGACCCGTGGGCAGGTGAACCCCTTACCAGCGTCTTGTAGTCAATCTGTTGTCTGATGAGCTTGTCTTCACTGAGCGAGTAGCGTGCCTCTCCTGTGATGGAGTCAATGGGGCCTTTTTCCATCTGCTGCTTTATGGCACAGAAGAGGGAGAAAAGAGGCTCGCCTGCACACTCCTGTGAAGAGATTTGACGAAAGGGGGGAGTTTGCAAAAGAATGAAGACATTTTAAAGCCCTTTTTCCGCGCTCAGCTCACTGATCGCAAAGCATATTTTTGCCTCAGAAGTTAAAATTTTGTGGATGTTTTTTTATAACCACTTTACTTCCAAGTGTTGCTGAGTAAGCCTAATAAACGTCACGTCCCCGATAATATTGTTCCTGTTTCACCTAAATTAAAGAAAATTGTACAACCTATAATATAGAGCCTTTACTGAAGTTAGGGGAAGGTCTGAAGGATTAAAAAAAAAGAGAGAAAAACCTCCCGTCCTATGTTCCCTCCCCAAGACACTCATGTTTATCAAAAAGAAGAGACTGGCCATTTATCATTGTTTATATTTATCTCCTCCAGCTGCAGAAAAGTGATGACTACAGAGATGGAGGAGAGAAACAGGATGATTGTGACATTTTCTAGACTCAAAGGTGGAGAGGAGTTGTGGTTTTGCTTTTAGTGAATAGTGGTGTCCTGTGAAGTAAAAAGTACACCTCCTCAGTGCTGCATCAACATGTCAGTATGCTTTCTAGCTAAAAAAGGACAACAAATCCTCCAAGTGTTAGATGAATCTTCGGTGGCTGTGGCAGAGAGGCTGTCTTTTGAATATTATGAAAACATTTTACAAATGGAAGCCCAGACGACACACAAAATATGCTGTATTTTGTGTACACTCATATGCTATTTGTGCTATTCCTGTACCCAGCTGTATTAAAGGTAAACATCTTATTTAACAGACAAAAAATACATGCAGAAAGTACATCAGTCATGATTACATGTAACCAGTAACAATAGTTACTGTAGGTTAATCGTTACAGCTGTTTAATATTGTTAAAATTAGGAACACTGGTCAACTAGTCCATGCTGTCCTATTATAGTTCCTTACTATCAGACCTGTTAAGAGGTCCCTGAAAAGCCATCAGTGGATCCAAAACACCAGTACTAACAGGGACTATCTAGAGAAATCACATTTGTCCCATATTAGCTTCTCCTCACAGGCTTCATAAAAAAAAATCTCAAATTAAATGTACCATCATTACCATCATATTTTATAGTATCATATTATCCCAATCCAGCACTTTACGCCAGACTGCAGGCTTACTTGTGGTTCCCAGAGTTTGGAAAGTGTAATGGGAGGCAAAGCCTTCAGCTATCAGGCTCCTTTCCTGTGGAAGCAGCTTCCATTTTAGATTCAGGAGGCAGAACATTTTTTTATTTTTAAGTTTAGACTATAGCTCTTCTTCTTTAAGGCTTAGATTTAGTTAGGTGACCCTGAACTACCCTTTTGTTAAGCTGCAAAAGGTTCCGGCTGCTGGGGGACTTGATGCACTAACATAACACCTCAGCACCACAGTTTTTACTCTACATGTATTAATGTGCCAGTAATACATGTCATTAACATTTTTTCTTCTCACTCCAATAGTTTTTGCTTTGTCCTGTCTGCTTTATCATCTGATTATGTTGTTCTTTACTATTTCTTCTCAACTCAACTTCTTGTGGCACATTGAACAAGTTCCTTGCCAGTGGTGCTGAAGTGCCAGTTGGATTGAAAAATGCAGTGATACAACGGTTAGCAGAGCAAGGAGATTGTGAGTTTGAACCTACTGGGGCCTTTCTATGAAGACATGTTCTCCCTGTGCCTATGTGGGTTTTCTCTGGGAGCTCCAGCTTCCTTCTAGAAGAAAGCTATTCATATTAGGCTAACTGGCGATTCTAAATTGGCTGCAGGTGCGGATAAGAATGTGAATGGTTGTTTGTGTCTTTGTGTTAGCCCTGTGTAGGACTTGTGACCTGTCCAGTGTGTCTCTTACCCCATGTCAGCTGGGATGGGCTCCAAGGCCCCCTGCAAACCTCAATTGAATGAATGGTTAAGACAATGAATGGATGAATGGACGGAGAACAGGAAGCACGATCACAGAAAACTAAAGAGTTACCTTCAGAAACTTGTAGAGGAGGAATGTAAACCAGTTGGTCAGCATTTTCTCCGCAACAGACTCGGTCCTGGAAACAGACAGCGATAAAGCACATAATGAACATATGATCCTTGTGCTCTTATTACATCATAAATATTCAACACCATTGTCAAATATTAAGTATTAAATGATGGCCGCCGCCAATGAATACGCCTGGGCAAAGCAAACATATTTGCAAAGCGATGTATTGGGGGAGCCTTTGCACACGCTATATGATGGCCTTTCAGACAATCTTTCGGCTTGCCTTTATGCTCAGGCACGCCAAGGGCAGCTTGTCTACAGCGGCAGGGATTTTAATATGAGGCAAAGCAATTAAAAGCCTTTATTTGATCCCAGTGGATTGATGTCGTTAGGGGCTGGAGCGGCTCTGTAATAACACTGGCCTCATTATCAAGCGCTCCCTTGCCTATTCACTGGACTAACACTCGATCCGTGCACAATAGAAAGTGAATGAATACATCTCCCTCCCTTTCTCTGCCTGGCATCCATGCTCCACTGGTGTGGCAAAATGGTGTGCATCTCTTTTTGTGTGTATGTGCTGACCTGGGCTAGCAGAGTGAGTGATCCCATGTGAATGGCTAATATGCATACATAATAACAACAGTGGTGGCAAAGAGAAAAGGAAGATAGGCAACGATCGAATATCTTTTGACAGCAACCTTCTTGGCCAGCAGCAGGGGTGTGTGGGTAATCTGTCAGAACACCTCAGATACACACCCACACACCCATGCCTCCATTCTCAATGAGCAACTACCATAGGCATCAATATTTCAGGATTAGTGTCCATTGTGCCCGCTTGTGTGCGTGTAGATTTTGTCCCTAGTGTTTCAACTGCCACCTGCAGCCCTCCCACCCCTCACCATTCAGACAGCCTCTTAAAGGGACTCAAGCTGTGAGGGGGGGGGGCTTGATGTCTGCTGTGCCAGTGGGCTGGTCTGGTACCCCCCTGTCAACACTGGCACAGCACCTGGGGGGGGATTAACTTCCTGCCTCTCACTGTGCCCGCACTTTCATTTTGCCGCCCTTCCTCCGTCCACAGATCCAAGGGTCAACAAGGTCACTTTTCATCTTTTCTTTCATGTGTCCTTGCTCTCTTTCTCCCTCCCGCTGGCTGCCATATTCTGGATCCTGTAATCATACACGCTTCCAAATCCTCTCCATTTCCACAAATGTAGCCTATCTATCAAAGGGATGAAAGGAGCATGGAGAAAGGAGGAGGTGCACTGGCAAGGAAGGAGTGAGGCAGTACTGAACAAGGCAAATGAAGAAAAGAACTAAAATAAATAGCTTGGCTGAGTCTGGCCTCTGCCTTTTTTTCATTCCTGAACTTCCTTCTTCTTACTCCTCTCCAGTGAAAGCTGTGTTTGTGTGTCTGGACAATTGCAAGGCTGTTTTAAGGCTAGTGTGCAAAAAGCACAAATTAATCCCACTGCGTATGTATTCAGAAATTATCATGTGTGCTGACTAGTGTTTATTGTATGTGTCTGTGCATGCGTCTGGCAGTGGGTGGTAACCCTGCAGTGCTAAGAAGTCTTGGCACAGCCGCACTGTTTCGCTTATGCTCATTCTCACTCATAGCGCACTCTGTGGGGAACGAAGATAAAAATGGCACTGTGACGGAGATGTTTGAACATCTAACATTAGCATTCGGTTTCATAACTTTCAAACAATATTCTCCAAACCTTTACTCGGCTCAGATTCAAAACACAGCACAACCTATGTTTGGGTTAATGCAATGAAATGTGCCGTGGCGTGTTGGCATGATCAGGCTTGTCTGCTTGGCAGACAGACAGTGGGACAGTGAGCATTGAGAATGAGCTAGAGCTGTGGGGACCTGGCAATATTTAGTTCCCATTGATTACCGAGGTAGAATAGATGGGAATCCATGCCTCATCGTGTATTTAACCTTTAACCGTTGGCCACACCTGCAAGTTACATGCATTTTAATGCCCATGTGACACAGTTAGTGTGACTCATTAATCAATATCCAGCCAATTAAGTTATAAAGAACCTTTCGTGTCAACTTGAATCAAATCAAATCACTTTTTTCCATTTACTGATAAACTGTTTGTTCACACTTTAGACTAAAATGCAGCTCCTCCAGAATGATAGAGTTACAACAATATTAACAAGTCCTTACTCTGTCTAACAAACAATTTCTCACATTTTAAAAGCTGGAACGAGAAAGTATTTCACAGTTTTAAATGAAATCAATATAATAATGAGTTGTTAAAATTCCAAAATATATTGTGACAGTCAACAAAGTATAATTTTATGACACCTATCTGTTTGTCTGCCTGTCTATCAAATTCACCTTGAGGTGTTTCTCTTGCATTAAGGGGAAGTAGTAACTGCACTTTCTTTGATTTTACTCACATGCTAAAGCAGCACAGCTTGAAATGGGAAACCATTTCTATTTGTCACTGTGGCTCTGGGTGGGTGAGGAAGATTGGTCATCATAAGTGTCAAACTGTCTCGCAGTGATGGCTAGCTACTGACACGGACTTGTTGATGCATGTGCACCGACATTTATTGCATTTATTGCTCACACCCAAACAGAGAGAGAGCGCTTATCCTTATATAAGGGGGCCTTTAGACCTGTGTGATGACAGGGTGTCTGTGCATGAAGCCAAAGCAATATTGTGATTAACACATGAACATATTGGGTTTTCATCTTTTGACCAAAAATCAAAACTGCTATTTTGATGCATCAACTGCCGCCAAACAAAACTTAAGGCTGCAAGAAAGGCAGTTTAACTCTGCATGATGAGGGATGCTGGTGTGGGGAGGCATGGAGAGATGGAGGAATGAAGCAAAAAGAGGAGTTGAAGGAGGAGAATGCAGCAAGGAATGCGACAGATGGTTGTGGAAGGCTCTCGTTAGTTAGCTTGCCTGGTGGTTGTGCTTCAGCACAGGTTGAGATGGGACAGATGGAAGGATGTGTGTTCGTGTGTGGAAAGTGAGAGAGAGGGAAAAAGGCACACACACACACAGATTTCTTGGAAGAGGAGGCAGTGGGTATCCGTGCTCAGATGCTGTGCCAGAGACACCCTGCTCACGCACTTTAAGCATTGATTTAGCAATCAAGAAAACAGGGGAGGGGAGGGGGGGTGGGGTGGGGAGGAAGAGCTGAGAATATAGATTGAGGGAGTGAGTATAGGAGAGCAAGTGAGTGATAAAGATAGTGACGATGTTACACAAGGGACACAAGCTTCAGAACTGAAGACAAACATGAGAGAGAGAAAGCAGTGAAGAGTGAGATGACAGAGTCAGGTAGTGAGGGAGAATCATACTGAAAATGAACAAACAAGGAAAGAGAAAGAAAAGAGACAGAACAAATTAAAGATAGACTGGGGGGGTGGGGGTGGAGTGCTACTTCCTCCATCTTCACAGCCCCCTGCCTATATATCTGGGCTATTTTCACTTGCTATCCAGGGACGCACCAGTCAGCCCACACTACAGGGTGGCAGAGCTTCCTCAAACTGCCGTATCACATCTGAAATGCATGCTGGGTTGTTGGAGGGCTAATAAGCGCAACGGTGGAGGAAGAATGAGATGAGGACAGTCTGATCAGTGCCTATCACAATCTGTGTATGACAAATAGGGATTCAAACTGGGCGTGGATGTGCTGAAAACATGTGCTCTTTCCTTACTGCTGGCTGAATGTAATGGCATTGTCTCCGGGGGTTTCCTTCTGTCGTGTCACCAAGGGTGAAGAGAAGGAAATGTCAAAATAAAGTGTCTTATAGTCAGTGTCTGCAGTTGTTGGTCATGCACAGGTCTTTGTAGAACTTTCTGTGACTATTTCCTTGAGAAGTTAATCCTAAATTCACTTTTGAATCAAATTCTCATATGAGATTAATAATTATCTGCATGGATAACACACACAAGGCTCTGGTGAGGCATAAACTGAGTGATCAAAGAGCTGCTCTCATGACTCGCTCGCCTGCGTGCCTTAAAGTCATCAGCTTTTTTCTCAGGTGGTGACACAGCTTTAAGTATCTGCATTGTCCTTGACCACCTCTCCCTGTCTCTGCTGTACACGCCATCTCTTATGCTGTATCTACTGCCAGGATCAGCAGTTACTCCATTGTTTAGTGGCTGCACCATATTCGGTGAGCTCTGGCTGCAGTTAATCAGCTTCCAGCCCAGACGGCAATAATTTCTCTCTGCATCACCAAACAGAGCCTAAACGGGCGTTCATGAGGTGAATATGCCCACTGTCTTCTGGATGGTACGGTGAACAGCATTAATTTCAGTCCTGTCTGCATAGCCTTGTGTGTTCATACATTTGTCTTTGTTGGCAGAGAGTGAGTGAGGGTGTTTTTAGGCAGAAGGAGAATTAGAATTGAAATGAGATGGACAACTTAATTTATGATATGCTTGTCAAATTATCTGGGGATGCCAACACTTGAGTGACAACCCCCAAGTAAAAACAAAATTTCATAACATGTGTGTGTACTGTAAGTATTCAGTGAGCATGCACATGCTACACACGTACAGCTGTGAGGAAGCTGGTTCACTCAAGAAACCATAATCATCACATTTACCAAACACCGTAGGCAGGAATCATAATCACATACAGTGCTGTGTTCAAGTGCATGCCATTAAGGCTTTGACTGCAAATCCAGCAGAGGATTGTGATTGTGCCAGAGTGCAAGCTTTTCACAGTCTCACTTTCTCCCTTTTTCATAAATGAGTATTTTTTTTCTTCCTCTTGAGCTATTTGAAATTGGATTCAGTGCTAATTAATTATAATTATTTTGCTAATGATGTGCACGGTAATACACTCTGGTGTTTCTGAGACAGAGCCAGGAATTCAAGGTCACAGGAGTTAATCCAAACATGTCAGGGGACATATCCAGTCTTTCATGGTAAAGAGGAACCTGTACAAACATTCTATTTCTACCCCAAACCAAGAAGAATACAAAGCTAAGTTTAGAAAAGCAGATGTTGTGTTAGATCATGCATTTTATATGTGTATCTATAGACTGATCTGCCGTAACTTTGAGACCACTGACAGGTGAAGTGAATAACTCTGATTCTATCAAAAGTGAACCAAGGAAGGAACAGTGGTGAACCAGCGGCAGGGTCCAACAGATGAGCTACTGTTGCCAGATCTCACTCCAATCAAGCATCTGTGGGATGTGCTGGACAACCACGTCTGATCAATGGAGGCCCCACTTTATAACTTATACAACTAAAAGGGTGCATTGTTAACATCTTGGTGCCAGATACCACAGCACACATAGTAGAGTTCATGCCTCAATGGGTCAGGGCTGTTTTGGCAGCATGAGGGGGCCAACACAATACTACACAGGTGGTCAAGCATAGTACCACTAATTTTCTATCAAAAAGGCAGAATATGGCTTGGTTAGAATATACAGCAAAGAAGAAGAAGGCCTAACAAGTGCCTAAACTCTTCCTGGTTTTCATGCCTGCTCATTACCTGCGGAGGAGCAGTTTGGGGTGGTTTTTGCTCTCTAGGTTGCGGTCTATGAGGTCAGACAGCAGGTGCTTAAGGACATCAGTGGCATACTCCAACTTGCTCTGCAGCACTGTCATGATGAGTGAGGCCACATTGCCACGGTCCCTCATTGAGAAACCACGCTGGGCCTCCAGAGTGCGAATAAAACACAGCAGGAAGATCTTGTTGTTAATGAGCTGACCAAAGAGCTTCAGCCCTTTTTCCACCTGCTCCTGTCGGTAGCCTGGCACCTGTACGGGAAACAGAAGAAATGTTCACTTACTTAAAGAATACTTTGTGTGGTACATTCAAGGCCATGACATACAAAGTCAAATAGTAATTTCAAATGCACTGCTATCTATTACATTACAAAGTGTACAATGTGTCAAGTCTTCTTTTTAAAAATGACAGTTTTAGGTAATGTTTATACAGATAGGATGTTGAACTAATCACAAAATAGGTCAATAGGATTGAGAATGTGACTCTATTATGAACAAATTTTCCACCTGTCACCACCAAAACATCACATTTCCTCCACCCTGCTGGATAAAATGCCAAGAACCTCAACTTTTCTCCTCCTCTACATTGTTCTATGTTATTTTAATATTGTTATTCTAGAAATGTTCTTCTTTTTTACCCAAACACATTACATAACACTTTTTTTTTTTCTAATATGCATTCATCCTGTATCTGTGCTTTGTTCATCTTAATCATTTCCTCTTATTAGTCACTGTAGGATGTGGCGTTCACTCTTTGCTACAGTTGCTGAGAACACTTGTTGAGGGCTGAACTCCAGCCTCAATCAGAAAAACCTTTCCAAACAGTTGTGGTCAATTTTCTTCAGTACACAATGGAGGAGATGATGCTGAAGGCAGCATGGAAGACAAGGATAAACAGACCCAAGCTATCTTGATATGTAGAACCAAGCAGGAAAAACAGCTAAATTTCCCTGTGTTTAAACTGTCCCAAAATACTCTTGAAGTTCATAAAAATGTGAAATACCTCTGTCACGTTATTATTGATCAAATGAATGTTGATGATGATAATAATGACATATACAGACAACAATGTAAGCGCTTTCTTCAGGCAAATCCTATTCGCAAAGCAAATTCAGCTTTGTTTAAAGTGTATTGCACAATGCTATATACTGCCCCCTTTTGGTAATCTTACAAGCAAAGTGAGGACACGAGAGGAATAAATATTAAAGGGAAAGACCAGCTTATTTGCAGATGATGTCAAACTGTATCTAGAAAATCAAAACCAAACTATTATTCCTTTTTTCAATGTAATTGATTCCTTTGCTGAACATTTAGGGTATGAAATTAATGTGGTTAAAAAAAACCCAGACCCATGACAAAATCAACTAAATATATAAAAAACATTTTTGGAAGAACATGAACTTTGTAATAGGCGATATTCTGGGCTATCAAGTTTCACAGGGTAGGAGAACTCCAGGCCTCAAGGTGCAGTGTCCTGCAGGTTTTAGTTATCACCCTGGGTCACCACACCTAAATCAAATGATTAGTTCATTACCAGGCCTCTGGAGAACTTCAAGACATGTTGAGCAGGTAATTTAGCCATTTAAATCAGCTGTGTTGGATCAAGGACACATCTAAAACATGCAGGACACTGGCCCTTGAGGCCTGGAGTACCAAACCCCTGAAGTATCGCATAATTTTAAAACTATGTATCTTGGGAACATTAAAAAGTGTATTGTGTCTAATGACTTATACTTGACAAAAAATGTATTGACTGCTGCAAAGAAAACTTTGATAAGAAAATGTTATAAATTTGATTCACAATGTTTAGATTGATTTTTGCATGTATATGTATATGCATGCATGCTTATGCAGGACATTTGCAACTAGCACCCACTCAGTTTTTGTAATAACAAAAACTATAAATTAATAAATACACTATTTCCCTACATAAAAGTGCAGTTTAAAAGTAAAAGGTTCATCCCATTGAATAAAAGAAGGAAAAATGGAGATGAAAAGAATAAGGAAAAAGAAAATGAGAAGCTTAACATTTTCCATCTTTTGTTGCACTTCATCTGAAGATTGAGAATAAAGGCAAGTAAACACTGAGCCTCTTTAGGGAATGTTTATTATTTTGATGCTGCTGTATAAGCTGAAAGGGAGTGCAATGATGTGAATTTCCCTTGTCTGAGCCCAGATCATCCCAGCACCGTTTAAACAAGTAACTTGCAACACACGCCTCTCTTCTCCATGTTTTTTTTCACACAAATAGCACCTAAGGAGATTATGTATTTTTATCTGTCAAGAGCACTCGCGGTAAGACAACATCTCTTTGCACCCAATGCAGCTGTCAAACAGCATATGTTCTGTCTTTCCACCTTTCATAGAAGTAGCTGTAATCTGCTGGGAATTATTGTTATATTGCAAGCCTAATTTCACACTGCTTGCCAAGATGTGCACTGTGCCAGTATATGCATGTGTTGAAGCTTAAATAAACCTAGACGAGATTTCTAGTACCTATGCTACTTCCGTTCACAGTAGACAGTCAAAAACTTGAGTTATCTTATACATTAATAACAATTAAGTAGTCATCACCAACCCAAGACGAGCTTGCTGCATTTTTCATTAGGCTCCTTTTCCACATTATGCTCCTCATACAGTTCAATATTTATGCCAATTAAAATATAATTAATATTGCTTATTACTGGGAAATTCTCATCAGGGATACAGGCGCTAACCCTGAGGGCAGTGAAATAGGGGTCCATCATTCTCTTAATGGAACAAGACGACCTAGTCAATTATGGCTGTCTATCAATGTCACCAACTAAGGATAAATGACTTGATTTTTTTTTTTGCTTTTCTCCCTGTGATTGACTTTTAATTTGCTTTAAGGTGTGGGAGAGAAAATGGCACAGCTTCTCGTATCATTAAGAATTATTAATGAGACCACACTCCTGAATTGAGGGCTGCTTTGTTTGCTTTTGAAAAAGTGTGTTGTTGTCGGCCGTCAAAGGGGTTTTGTTTACCCGACAGCGACGCAAACAACATCGGCGTCTATTTCACCCACTGTGACCCACCACATTGTTAATTTGCTTGCTCATTTTGCTCTAATTTCAAATAAGGCTAATTGTTTTGCAGCTGTTATTTGATGGATAAACAGTTACACACGTACAGTTGACTGATGAGAAAATAGGTACAAGTTCTTATATTTACAGCTGTCTTCTTTCACGGATGTATTGAAAACATTTATTTGAAAACAACTTTCTATTTAATTGAAGTGCTCTAAATATTTGACCTGGGCTAGTGGAAAACTTCACTTCCAGAAAAGAATGTGAGCTCAACCGGTTGAGTGGTTGCTGGGTGTTGCTAGTGTTAAATCGTTCATTAACAAGGTGGTACACTAAAAACCTTCTTATGATTGCTTTGGTCTCTCATAGTTTGCACTGAAAACCCTGCAAATACACATTAACTAACCACCAAGCAGTAGGGAAACTTGGAAAAAGTGCAACACAAGTGCTTGAAGGTAAACAGCCTCCACTTCTGATTTGTGCTGCACTTCTCACAGAGTCACTGCTGCTTAGTGAGTAGTTTGCAGTGGTTTGCAGACAAGTAGGTGTCTTCCATACAAACTATGGGAGACTGCAGCAATCTGCTATTGACCAAAGTAATCTCAACGACGTGTTTGGAACAACACTCAACCTCCTGCGACAACTCGCTAAGGGAACACCTTTTTTTACATAGCAACTGGTGCCTGATTGGTCTTTAGGCCTGGATGACTGATGCTTAATAATCTATTTCAGAGCAACTGCCAAGAACAATTCACAACTGGTTGAGCAGTTGTGAATTTAGTGACAGGTGCTTGCATGGTGTTCACCAACCGGCCTGTATGACTTGGGTCCTTATATAGAGTCTGTGTGTCAACAATTTATCACAAACAGAACCCTAATAGAAAGTCAATTTGAAAGAGTAACAGTGTTTTTGTAAACTAAAAGTGCTTATTTATTTTTTTTATTTTTTTAAAAAGAAACAGAATAAATAGTAGCATTTTCTTTTGTAATAAAAATTGGTCAATCATACCTCCAGATCTCTCAGGACAGGATGCTCCTCAATGCCTGGGAAGAGGACTCTCATGGTATAGGTCCTGTAGTCCAAGAAGGGGATACCTGCACCATCTAGATCACTGGTCAATTCATGGATGTCTGTCTGTAGCTCTGCAAAAGCTAATAAACCAAACAGAAAATGTTATATTAGTATATATATACATATACGTCTTACATAACTCTTAGCTAGGCTATAACCTATTATTATATAGATATTATCATACAAAATAATATATAAAATAATATCCAACATAGTCTGTCAGCAAAACATGTTATTTCTTAGATGTTTTGCCTTTACCCTGCCTTCAGTCTCTCTCTCTTTATCTTCCTGTTTATCTACATGAGCTTACCTTTGTTTCTCAGTTGCTTTCTTTATAATTTCGAAGGGTATTTCCTTTTGGCTTACTAAGTTTTTACTTTCTGATTTTGTTCTTTTTCTCTCCTTCTTTCTTCTTATGATTTTAAATTCCTCTAGCACAAAGATAGAAATCTAAAGTGAAAGTTGAGCTTTCTCATAACCTATTGATTAAATAGGACATTTCTAGTATTGCTAACAAAGATTTAATTAAATCTTGTAAATACATTTAATGAATACATTTAGATGTCCTTAGAAACAAAGTGTATTATGAATATGCTGATATGCATCAGCGTGAACCTCTTACCCTCTTTGCACTCTAGAGCCACACGTGACTCCAGGTTGTCCATCTGCATCTGCAGCCTCTTCAAGGTGAGGTCACTCTCACGAGACTTGCGTTTATAGGCAATGAGCACGGCCACGATGACAAGGATGAGCAGGGCACCAGCTGCAGCAATGCCAATGATTGCAGTGCTGCTGAGGGGGCTGTCAGACGTGATGTGGACCGAACCTGGTGAATTCTCGATGCCGCCCACACGTGCCTTATGACAGTAACAGACAAAAAGGGAGATTATAGCTATCACGTTCATGTGGTTAAGTCAACATCCAAGCCCAGACACACAGACAGACATATTGATTTGTGTACACACTTCTGTTTGTTTGTGCATCAACTAATTCTTTTACAGCGTTGTGTCCATTTTTTTCTGTGATGCTGGGTTCAGGTGGTAACATCAGGAAATGCCTTGTTCAGAGTGGTCTCTCTTAAAACCACAAATGGAATCTTCATTGAGTTTTCTGGGGCTCTAATGCTTCTTATTGAAGGCTTATTTGTTTGTCTTTTGTCTGCTTGTGGGCACTAACCGCATAGCTGATTGGATTAGAGCCATAATCTGAATGGGAGTGGACAAGTGGAAGGATAGAAAGCAACACAAGGAATGTCTGTTGGTCTGTCTGACAAACTCTCAATCGATTTTTAGGTCTGTCAGCCTTCTCCAACACTGCCTGCCTCGCCGTCGTTTGTCTTGCTCTATGTCTTGAGTTGTGACATGTGCTGTGTCACTCACCAGGATCTTGTGTCGACCAATCAGGTTGGGGGACTCACAGAGGAGCTGGTTCTCTGACACCGTTAAAATGCAGGGTTTCTCTCCAATCAGAACTGTGTAGTTCAGCTTTCCATTTCCGCTATTGGTCGCTGGAAGGAAATTCCGCCCCTGCAAAAGAATATTGATTAATGTTATTACCGTTAGTGTCAAAGTGGAAGAGTTAGAGAAATATGAGTCAAATGGCGTATGTTTATCTATATATTCGTACTGCAAAGTTGGACAAAGATATGTTATGTTTAATGCTCTGAAATGTATTTAACATGGACATGCAAATGATTCGTTTAAGCTGAGCTTTCTATACCTATGATTTTTAAGATATTGACAGTCATCACTAGCAAAATATTTTATTTTAAGGTCTTTACATTTAGACAAAAGGCAATAAAAGATAATAAAATATTATAACAATGAAAATCTGAGTGTATATGCGAGTGAGTGATATCCTCCTACTTTCAGTATAATGGGCGATCCAGGTTTAAGCTCCAGGATTCCGGATGGACTAATTGGTTCAAATTCCGGATTGGGGAAGTAGATGAAGTTGGTGTTATTGAGTGTGATCTGCAAGTCATCCAATTTAAAGCCAAACTCTTCAGGTCTTTCAGGTACTTCTTGGTGTCTGGCTAAGCTGATGGGCAGCTCTGGAGCCTGGCACACCATCGTTGTAGGACCTAGTATGTCGCAGAACTGATTCACAAAGAAAAAGCACATAAGTGAATTTATTCTCTGCAAATTACTGCATTTATACAAAAAAAGAAAGATTATTCAATAACAAATGCCTCGTGGTTGGATTTCATGATGCAACATACCCAAATTACCTGCCTATGTTCCAAGTTAGCTCACTTTATTGGGAGTGCTAATGTGCCAAGTCATACCATCAAAAGTCATTAGTGTCAGCCTTTTATGTCACACTTGTGCATTTCACTAAACCCACTGGAGACACAATTGAAACTGGAAGCTCTCCCATTTCCAAGTGCAAAGAAGAACCTGTTGTATTTTCCTCAAAGGAGGCCACCAAATGAGGTGCAGTTAGAGAGCGCGTGCAGTCTCACTGCAATCACGCTTTGATGTGTGAAGATTCAGGATAACTAAGTCTTACCATCCCTTCTTTACCCTCCTCAAAGACCCCTCCCCAGCCTCTCATCACTTCTTTATTCCATCCTGTTATTCCTCTCTGTGATCTTTTCTTCTCTCTTTGACAAATTCTTATTCCCTCATTCATCTTTCTCTATACCACTTTTTTGCTCAATTACAGTGCCTCACATCTTTTTGTGTCCTGGTCGTGTCCCCCCCCCCTTCTCGTCTTTCTCATTTGACATGTGATGTTATTTAAATTGTTCGTTTGGTGTCAAAACCAGTTTTAAAAACAATGACAGACTGACGCGCAGTTGTCATACGATGCACACCTTTCAACATCCCCTTAACATTTCATTCCTCTCCGTCTGTCAGGGCACTGATAAATCAACGACCGGCACAGGTCGCCTCCGCAGACATTTCTGTTTCATTCGCAGACATTTCACATTTTCACAGTAACCTCTGCCATGCAGTCATTCAAACTATTGCCTGTCACCCTAATTGGCTCCTTGAATATCAAATTGACAAATCCTGCAAGGACATCTTTGACAAGGATCATGCCCTGGTACAAGAAGGTTATAGAGAGGGAAAGAAAGAAAGAAAGAAAAAGTAACAAAAACTCTTGGGGGACAAATGCTTTGGATGTCCATTTTTAACTCCTTTTCACGCAGATCTGAGCTGTGTCAGATTGAGACCGTATCGTGACACACCGAGACACTTGAGATACAATGCCTAAGAGGCACATCTGAGCACAGATGTTAAATGTGGTGCCAGGCCAAGCTCAAATGGACCAAGAAAGATAGCATTACCACCTTTTGTTATTCCCTTTTATTTCAAAGAGATCGCAGAGCCCGGAGCATGGCATTACCTGTCCTCACCTGGCTAAAATGGCTAATCACTGTGGTTTCTAATTCAATATCGAAACTTCCTACTTGTTATACAGTAGAGATTATTATTATTATTATTATTATTATTATTCCCTATTCAGTTGCAACCTCTTGATTTTGCACTCTAGTGCCACTGAATTTTTTTCCTAGGTCTACAAGTGAAGAATTTAGTAATGCTCTTATGGCTGACTATATAGTTTGCTGTGTTCATTTAAATTAGCCACCTTTTTTTCTGGACCACATTACTAAAAGTTAAAAAAAAAATTGCACTTAGGTCAACAAGTACTGATTTTTTTTGTGGTTTAAGGTATGGTTACAGATACAAAGCAAAAACTACATGTAAAACTCTGGGCTCAAGTTCCTTGTTTGTGTGTGAGTTTCAACTTGCAAGTATGAATTTTGATTGGGGGTGCTTTACTTTTTTACACAGACACAAATTCTCATCTATAGATGCAAACATAAAATTTTCAGATACTTCGGTTTACAAGGTTACAAAACTCAGTTCACAACTATGCCTTCTGATTTACAGGTACACAATTTTTATAACCACAATTTAAGCCCATACAAATTTGACTGAAGTACAGAATTTCACATTTAAATCAAGTGGTGTAACAAAACTTTGCCACTAACTGATTAAGAATTACAAGGGCAACTATTTTCAAACTACAAAGTAACAGGACAAAGTGGAGTGGGCTGTCATTTCATTATCCCATGACAAATTATGCAGATTTCAAGAGATCAAAGACATAGCAACAAGTTGCAAAATTATGGCCCTAACTGTGAACAGTGCAATGCATTTCATCACATTTGAACACAAAAAGTCTCTGTTGGTACCTTTTGTCTTTTTTTCTATACCACAATTAACCACGAGGTTATTGTTTTATCACCCACACTGCATCTACATTCACTTACGTTGAGTGTCTCATGACCATTGTATTTGGCTCTGATGAGTGGTGTTTGAATGATGTCCAGATTAGTTCCTGTCACTGTGATTGGAGTATATCCACTGAAAGAGAAAAAGGGGAAAAAGAAAAGACGGTTAAAAAAAAAAAAAAAAGACAGCTCAGATTGGTTTGACAAATGGTGATTTGAATTATTTATTTATTGCTTGGTTAACGCACCCAGTGCAAAATTTGTACCCTGTAAATTTTGTATTATTTTGCAACAGATGATTAAACCTTTTCATTTCCTCCTGACAAGGATCTGTCGATAACCTGTGCTGCTGAGACATTTTTGTCCACAGGACACATGCCATTCTGTTGATGTCTCTCTGCAGTGAGTAACAAGTAAAAGTAAATGGACTAAAATGTTCTAACATACCTGAAGATGCTCCACTCAGGCTCTATCTTGGTGATGGTGGGATCTTCCACATATTCAAACTGGAGGTCTTTCAGAAGGTGGGCCTTGTCTATGCTCACAGACACAGACACATTTCCAATTCCATGTAGGGAAGCATGGGTTCGGCAAGTAAGCCACTGGCCACCCCTCCTAAAATAATGACAGGATGAAACAGTAAGGTGGAATCAGTACAGTAGTATTCAAATGTAAGGAAACTCAAGAGCCATGTCCCTAGTCAATATCCCGTTTTAAGCAGACTACTAAATTATTTCAACATTAAAAGAGATGTTTAGTTAAGACGTTTGAATGGTTGATTAAATAGACATTGATCCATAATTTAAACTGAGCATTTATCAGTGTCAAATGGTACATTGCAATGATGCTGTATTTGCCCAATCATTTATGGTGCAATATTTATCATCACTAAGTGAAAATTTGAATGTCAAAATTGAAGAACCTCGAGAACCTTGTGCTCCCAAGGTATTTAACATCTGCAGTGTAGACCTGCAGCCTGCAACTCTGGCAGGGTTGAGCACAAAATCAATTTGAAGTACTTAAGCATGGGTTTCTACTTAATTTTCATCAGTCTATATGCAAATTTTAATTGAATTTAACATTTGTGTAGGCTCCAGCCGCAAAAACTTCACAGGTCTCTTTCAGCAATGGGTGTAGTCAGACCCTTGATTACTCATAAAGTTTCTCCTTGGGCATGATGACGTTTCATTTTATGTGTGAAAGTAAGATATTGTTGTAAGGTCAGAAAGGTTTTCTAAAAAAAGTCGCTTTACCTGACCTTTTAATTGACTGTTAAAGTGTGATTGACAGGGTCAGCGCTGGCTTGTTCCAACTAACCTCTGATAAGTGCACGGCTGGTCCTTGAACATGACTGACACATTGCTCCCAGCATCAAAGTGGCTGCCTGTAATGTTGACGACAGTTCCCCCAGAGACTGGCCCACGGCTTGGTTTAAGACTGGCAATCCTTGGAATCTGGTTTTTAAAAAATTTATTAAATAATTAAAAAACAAACAAGCAAAAAAAAGCAGAGGTGTAAATGATAAAGGTCAAGCAAATTAAAAAAAAATGATGTGATTGAAGTCAAAAATGACAATTGCCTAAAACTAACTTAAATGTAGAGGATAAAAATTGAATTTCAGTTAAAGTTTTTCCAAAATGTTTTTCTGTTAGTAAGACCGTCATTCATAGCTAATTCACAAGCAGTTTGACCCCAAACAAATACATTCTCCTGAAAATGGCCAGGTAAAGTAAAAAAATACATACAAAAAAAGCATTGCTCAAAATGGACAGAAACTAGGGGTAGTTCAAGACCTTTGCACAGTGCTGTACTTTAACCTGTACCCACTGATTACACTTAACGTGTTCTCTGATGAAAAACTTTTACAAATTAAAGTAACAGTAGCAGCAGATGCAGGTCAGTGGAAGTGGGGCATAAAGTAAATCCTCCTTCAGTCCATTTGGTGTTCTTATAATCTCATCCTTAGCCTGCTGTGTAGTGTGACATCTAGACCTAACATCCTATAATCCTGTGCAGGGAGCCCATTGAGAAATAAACCCAGCCAGCTCCCGTTAATGGATAGCAGTAAAAGTGATAACACAGCATAAAATACGTACATAACATTAACAACCGCTAATTTATTTCAGAAAGCGAAAGTGTGAGAATAATTATACGCAGAGAGAATGTAAAAAAAAACACAGCAAGGGTGTAATGTGTGTTTTTATCTGTTCATGTTACATTTTTATTTGCTATTCGCTTCTGTTTTTTTTAATAAACATTCATGTTTTTTCTTCATTTTGTTCTCATTAGTAACTGTCAGTCATGTCTCACGACTGATACGTGCATGACAGAAAAGCTGAGAAGTAGACTCTCAGTGAGAACCACACCGTGTTGGAACACAGCCAAATAAGCAACATGTACATACAGCATTAACACAGTAGGCGAGAACACTGATCAGCTACAAGCAAGGTGCTAACATGCCGAGGGTGACACATGCAGTATAGTTGCCTTTCTGCTAATAGAAGCACACATTTCAATATATTTTTAACCATCAAATAGGCTTTTTTTTTTTTTTTAAATCTGAAAACTACACATTCAATTACACAAAAACAACAGAAGTTAACACTCACCACAAAGTAGTAGTACTTGGATGATTTTGCCATAAATTCAGATGTGCACTGCCCAACACAGACCTGCACATTCCCAGTATACTGGCTCATCTCAGCTCTACCCATCTCACACACAATCCTGGAAACAAACATTGACACAACTGTAGAATATGTAACAAAACAAAGCATGTGTAATTATGCAGTTACTTGTACTATACCAGTTGGCCTCGCTACGAAATGCAAAGCAGGTTATTTAATAGATTTATAGCTAAATCTGTCTTAAAGCTTGATAAAATAATACATTATTTGCCAACAGCTTCACCTCTCCCTCACTGCCAACTTGTAGGAGAGAAAGCAAAAAGTCTCCATCCTTTTACATATGACCTCAAATGTAGCTACCTCTTCTGCTGGGTCAGCATTTGCTTAGAAAGTGCTGGCACACAACTTTCTCTCTTAGCAGAAGAAGCACGGGGTCTGTTGATAAGCCAACTTTAAACTAGTTTTAATAATTTTACAGACCGTACCTGAAAGGAGCCAAAGCTCGGGATTAAACTCGTATGTCAACTAAATGTAACCTCCTGAATTAAAAGAAAAAAAGATTATTGGAGTTGTGTGTGCTACTGAGGGAGGAACTGTGCTCTGTTGCCCACAGCAATGCCTCTACTGTATAAGTGCACTGCACTGACTTTAAATTAGTTTACATTCATATACATTCTGCTACTCAGAAGATTATGCCAATTTGCCATTAGATTATATATGATTTTTGAGATCAGATCTCTTATGCAACCACCAAGACCACGCTGGATTGAATTGTTATGGATCTGTCAAGTTGCTAACACATAGAAAAGTGCTGATTGTGTGCGTAGGGAAGTGTTTTGCCCTTCAGGACAATAAGGGTTGAGCTGTGGTCAAAGTTCTTTCGGTTTGAATCTCATAACAGCAAAAGTCTGTGACTATGCTCACAGAATCTGTATAATATGCTTCAATATTTAGTACATAGCATCAACAGGCTGCTGCTGTAGATGGGCTTGAAAATGCAGAGCAGGATTTTTACATTTAAATTAACATTCGCTACATTCAAGCCTTCGCCCAGGGAGTTCACACAGTGCTGACTGAGAACATCTGTGCCACATCAGTCTCTCTGTATTCTGCAGCATGACAGACTTTTAAACACAATGTCTCTAGCGACATTCCTGTAGTAGTGGTAAAGTAGTCCAATTAAATCCTACTCAAGAAAAGGAATTAATGCCTCTCCACTAAGTTCTAGCTTTGTTTTGCAAGTTCTTAATTCAATCTGCAGGAAAAAAGCAAGAAAACTCTGTCATCCTGATGTCTTTTATGCCAATATGTCCAGCAAGCATTTTGTTACTGATAAGCGTCAAATGTATAAAGCCTGGTAGAGGTTTACACGTTCACCTAATAAATAAAGGATTCCCCGTTCGAGCCTGGGAGTAGACACAAATCCCTGGGAGGATTGTGCCAGGAAGGGCATCTGGTGTAAATATCTGTGCCAAATCAAATATGTGCATCCATCCACGGTTCCATCCCCTTGTGAATAAGCGAGCAGCTGAAAGAAACTTGGTTGTAGGCTGCAAATGCCTCAGCTAATAACAGTAGCTAACGCATTGTGTGACATTTTCATGCACTGTGTCAGTTCAATTGAAATTGAATTGAACTGAATTAAATTGAACTGAATTGAACTTTTCAGCCTATCTTGAGTATTGTGGGATCCCTTCAGTGGATGCGGTTTTTATAGTGTGAAGAGATGCAACCTATCTCTATGTTACTTCAGCCACTATTGATTGGTGTGCCAGAACGAACTGAAGAGACTAACAATCACAGTCAACAGAGTACTCTATGGAAATTAGGGGGAGCCTATTGTATTGTAAAATGTATCCAATGTTCTTGAGGTTCTAACCTCAAGAATGTTGGATACTTTTTTTTTTATCCATGTCATCCATTCAGAGAAGGACTACAGCCTAAAATAGGGAAGCTGGCAATGGTGAGGACAAACATGGACACCATTAGAGTGTCTTTTCCACATCGTAAGCAACCACCATCACTGTTTCTGTTATTACACTCATTACCAGAAGGTTTGGCGTTGCAGTTCGAAATGAATGTTTTTAAGTTGAGAATGGTCATTTGAGGATGTGTTATTTAATGCTTAGTCATGTCTTTATAATGTAATTGCTCATTGCATGACTTACTGTTCAGCAGGGATGTAGCCCTCACGTATTGGAGTGCAGTCCACTTCAGCCACCTTCACATTACCCTGAATATCCCTAAAGTCCAGTCCCAGGTTCTCACCATGGATAGTCACAAGTGTGCCACCTTCCCTAGGACCTCGCAGAGGGGTGATCTGTTGGAAACGATGATTATGAACATTTTTTGTTTTGTTTACTCAACACAATCATTTTCCTGACAACATGAAAATAAAAAGCGGTGCAAAGCTAATTCTCCTAGCTAATGTACATGATAAGAGCAATGAAATAATATATATAATTTAGTTAGTTTAGTTAAGTAGTAAGTTAATTTGTAATTCGTGGATAGTTTGATGGATTAACATAATAAATCTGGCACACGTTTCCTTTAGCTTTCCATTAACTGGAAAACTTTGTCCATTCTTTATCTAAATCTGTGCAATTTGCTTTAGAGGCCATTATTTTAAATGAAAACTTTATTTGAGGCTTATCTTAAAGGAACAAATAGGCATGTCAGACAATGTGAAATAAGAATGGACCAGGAGACAGCACAGAATATTCATGTTATAAAGTTGTGGTTGTACAATAAAATAGTATCACAAGGGTGTTTCAAATGGTAGTAGACTTGGTAGTAAACCAACTCAACCTCATGTTTCGTGTTTTTGCAAGGTCCTTGGGGATAAGTGTTCAAGTTTACACATCAGGTAACACTATGTAGCTTGGGGAACAGGACAGATGCAGTGATTGGTAAAGGGTCAACACTCAGGGTCAACAACTGTCATTTCTCTATCTGGTGTACAATGAAATTCACTGCGATGTATTTCACAAGATTAACTTATATCCTGGCATCGGGTGACATCTTTGCAGTAATCACAATGTCCTTTGATTTATCAGTAACATCTCTCATTGTTGATGAGGTGATTCCAACATCCATCAACACTTTACTCACACAATTACTTTTTGGCCAGTCAGTGTACGTGTGAGTACACATCATCAGGCCCGTCCAGATGGATGGATGTGAGAGATGGACACAGAATAGTCTGTGTCTATCTGTCTCTGCCAAATAAAAGTCCTCTAGGCTTCATGCTGCAGGCAGGAACCCAGCTTTAATGGTGACTGTCATTTCTCAGCGCAGTGTAAAAGTTGGCAGCGTGAACCCCTGTGGTGTTCACAGGTAGAGTGCTGTGTGAGTATGTTTGCCTTTATCTTATAGCTTGAAGCGTTCTGATCCTATAGCGTGACTTTCCGTATGTCGCTACCGCAAGCACGTCAAAAGCATTTAATTTGACTATTTGAGTACTGAACTCACCAGTCAAACAACGCAGGCAATCTCAAGCCAGGTCATGCACAACACAAGTCCTGTGACTGTCATATGGGAGATATCGTTATCGTATGCTTCAGTGTCGCTGATTAATAAGGTTCCCTGCTGATATCTTAATGAAAAAACATAGCCTTCTGGGAACAGGGCTACAATACATGCAATTAAAAAGATTGCACACAATGCCTTGTGGCTCTCAATTTATTAACAAATATGGAGCGGGAGAAGGACTTTGAGGGGAGCGGAGAAGGAAGAAGCAAAAGAAACCGAGGGAGGGAGAGAGAGAGAGAGAGAGAGAAGGGAGAGCGAAGAGGAGAGACGCAATGAGGCGTTGATTAGATTTGTGACTTTGACAAGATAATTGACGGTTGGGTAGAGGCAAACACTTAATCACTTCTCTCTCTCCTTTTCACTTTTCATCTTTCTATGTGAGTCTCACCCTCTCATTGTTGATGGGAGATGTCATTATAATGAAGCGTATTAGAATGCATTAGGGCCTGGGTTGTCTTGGGAAAGTCCTCACTCCTCACCCACTGACAGTTTTTATGGGGGACGTGAGAAGGCTGCAATATGTCCCTGCTGCAGCCTCGGGGATGTAAGGAGAAATACAGGCCCATCTCCAAGAATAAATCCACTGCTCCGGGAGAAGACAAACATTAGAGAAGTGGAATGACAGAGTGCAAATGACTGATCCAGACTCTTTAAATAAGTGTAAGGGTGGGGGGGTGGACAAAATGTTACCCTCATGACATCACTCTTCTTAAGAGTTGATTTTGAACGAATACAAATGATGACAATAATCTGGGTTATCTGTCAGGGTCGAGTAATTACAATAAGGGCCCTTTATTCTTCGTATTATGACTCCCCCATGTTTGTTTCCCTCTATCTGTCCTGCTCCTTTATTTAGAAGCAACTCTGGGGAAATTAGACAATTCTCTTGTAACCCATCAGGTTAACATCTCATGAGTGAGCAGCCAGATTCCTTGTGATCAGGCAGTTGCTCGAATGCCGCTACATCCAGGATGATAGAGGGTCAGATTCCATTTCCGTACCCTTCTTCCCACTCTCTGTCCATATCAATCTCCAGGACAACAAAAGGGATTCCCCTCTTTGTCTTTTTTTATCTGGTCTATGTTTCACCCACAGTCAGTCATCATCTGCCCCCGACTCTCCTCCCCAGGAAAAGAATGCAGAGTGGACCTTCATATCCATCACTGAACAAGTGGACCCGGGTAAAAGGGGGGACTTTTCAGTCATTCAGCCTCATGTGACTCTTTTCTGGCTCAGCCAAACCATCCATCACTACCTCTCCCTCTTTCATGTAACCCCAAATCCACCCTCCTCTTCCTTCATCTGGCAGCTTTCCATCCATCTTTCTTTTATGTCCTATTATCCTTCATCTTGCTGACCCTTATCACTGCTGCTTTTGCCCTTTTTATGTGTCTTGCACAGGTCAAGTCTATTTACCCCACATGGCGCTGGGTTAAGTAGGGATTCACCTGAACATCTGTGCAGTTGATTGATAACTAACAAGAGAGAGGATGATTTGTCTCTCTAGATCTGTATATGTGTTTGTACACTGACACTTGAACTATGAGAGGAGTTAATGTTGGCAAAAAATAACTTGGTTTGGAGAAAAGACATCTAAAATGCTAAATTACATGACTGCTGTAATTGTAGTTCTCGTATGCCATTATCATTGAAACTTTTTTTTTTTTTCCTGTGATGTGTTGCTGCACTAAAAAAAAGGTGTAAAACATATCCTTCTTCACAAATGGTGTCTGGCTGAATAGCTGATAATGACTCACAGCCTCTGCCATTATGTTGAGATGATCGACTGCCACGCTGTCAGTGAGGTGATGAGTATGACTATGTTCCCATGAGCGTACTATAATTAAGGTGTGTATGTATGGCCTTTCAGGCAAAAAGTTTTTACAATAATAGCTGGATTGATTGGTCCGTATATGTGCTAACGTATAAAGTGTGTGAACATATGTGGACGCTAATGCATATGTCTCACCTTGGTGATCCGTGGGTTGGTGCACTTGCTGTTGATGCCGTTGTGCTCTAGCCACGTGTTCTCATTGGCGCAGTGTTGCTTGAGAGAGCAGCGGTTCTCTCCTTTGCACCAGACGCACCCAAACAGAGGGTCCGCTTTAAGACACATACCACAGCTACCACGCTGGGCGTCGCATTTGTAAAGATGGACTGTGCAGGCGGGATGAAATAAGGTAAAGACAGACGGGAGAAAGAGTGGAGAAAAGTGAACAGGCTGTTTACAAATGATGACGGAACTCCAAATGCAGCTACATTTATTCTGGGCAAAAATCAAATAAAGTAACAAAAGACTTCAAATCACACAAGAAACTGTTTAATAGTTTACTCAAATCACTCAACATCTACACGAAGCTGTTTGAACAATGCAAAAAACTAATAAATTAACTGAATTGGACATTTGTTGACATCTTTGTCTCATTATCGCTCCATCATCATCTCTACATACTCCCTAAGCATCCCACCCTGCCTTTCTCAGTTTCCTACACTACTGGCTCCTGCCACTCCTCACCCACCGCACATTTAACATATCATCTCCATGGCAACAGAGCAGCCATTTTCTTTTTAATTGCCATTAAATTTGTATGTGATCTGCCCATCAAAAATATAAATAATTTAAAAAAGCCCTATAAGCCTCTTCCTCCACAAGCAAACAAAGGAAGGAAGAGTGCAGTGGAGGAGCCTCTAGTTCAAGCATCTCTAACTTCTGTTGCTTCTTTGATTCTGCAGTTATCCTTAAGGATACGTTTTGTAGAGCACATCTGACTCAGGCATGCATGCACACAGCCAGAGACACACACAAACACTCTACAAACTTTGCCTTACAGCACAGTGTCATTTTGGCATATAATACACATTTTAACAACATGCTTCTTATGCCTGACTCCACTGCCTTTGGTTAAAATAAGCTGTTTTCCTGTCAGAGAAGTACAACCCCCAGCATGCTGCTGTTTTTCTACCCCAGCATGAATCACTTAAAGTGGTGGATTGTCAGTGGCCAAACTGAATCAAGCTCAGCAGCTGAATCCTGAATTCTTAAAAAGAAAGTGCTGATATACCATGAGAGGATGAAGGGTTGGACAGAAAAAAAACTAATAAAGGTAGAAATATAATAGATAAATGTAATGTACTCCCCTGTTAACTATATATAGAGAAAAAAATAATACATCTACTGTCTTTACTAGGGCTTAGTTGTAAGTGTTGCGTCATACAGGCCCTAAAAGCAAGTTCAGTTACAGTGATAGTAAAACGAGCTGAGCTCAGTGCTTCAAACCAGCTGATGGCTTCACCCGATACTCATTTAAACATCCAGTTGGTAAATCTCAGCATGTGGTTTTTAAACTGCTTTAACCCACCCATGGTTACTGAGCATCTGCAAGCCACTTTGCAACACACCTTACAACATCTCTCATGCTATTTCTAACTTAATGCCACATTTTTTGTCATTGATGTCCCTTTTGTTTTGTATGTGGTGCAAAGGTGTTTTTGCATTTGCTCTTCCCATTTCTGGGACAGAGAACAGAGTCATAGCACAAAATAAAAATGACTACAGATAGCAACATTCTCTTTTATGCCTTTAATGGTCCTGGCTGAAGTTAAATTTATGTCCGTAAAGCGCATTGAATGAATAAAATAAAGGAGAGAGGCAGTGGAGACGGAGACTGAAAGATTGCCAAACTCATAGAGAGGTGTCAAAATAATAGAAACAGCAGAATTGAGGGACATCATGTGTGAAAGGTAGTAAGAAAAGTGAATTTAGAGAGTTTGAAAAAAGACAAAAGACAACAGTGATGTGCCGGACGGGCAGACAAAAAGAGAGACATGGAGGGACGGTGGACTCCAAATGCAGGGAGACAAAAAGAGAATGTATGAGAGGATGTGGTAAAGTTAACCACTACATGGCAACATCAGGGAATGGATCCTGCACCTCAGCACACCACCCGCCTGTTGCCATGGAGATGGGCTCCAAGGGCAACAATGGGGAGGCAGCAGCTTTGGAGTGTGTCTATGCGTGCGTGCATGTGTGTGTTTAAGTGAGTTTGTAAGAGACTGTGAACTGAATATGTTGTTCTATGATACTATGAGAAATATGGAAAAAGCTGATATGCATGTATGTGTGTGTGTGGATGTGCATGTATGCACATGTGTGTGCCTGTGCCTACACAGATGCTCATGCATCTGTGCATGCCTACCTTTGTTGTGGGCGGGGTTGTCGATGCTGAAATCTCCGTTCCAGATGACGGTCAGCTCCACGGGAAGACTGCTCATCTCCATCCCATCATAGAAATACTATCACCATAGCAACCAGAGAGGGAAGGAAGAGACATGGGAAAAGCAAATGAGAGATATAAAGTCTTTAAACTGTCTCTCTCTAAGTTTGAAAAAGCCTCTGCTATCAAAATAGTTTTTTGAAAATGCAAAAATCCATCCTCAACAGGTTGCTGTACGCATGTGCACGCGCGCACTGTGAAAATACACACACAAACAACATGCTTTAAACTGACAAACGCACACTATACACACCCGTGAGGATTGAGAGATTATTTCTCATTTGGTTCTGTAACACTAGCAGAATGGAGGGTTGGTGCAGGAATCATAATTTTCTGCTAAATTACAGTTTCCCTCCTTCACAGCTCAATCAAAGTACAATATTTGGAATGTGCAGTGATTATGCGCACAAATTCCACAGACATCTTTACTGACATACACACTTAGAGTGATGAAGACAGACAGGAAGATGGGATGTTATTGTATCAACAGACGATTAGCATCAAGACCAGCATAAAGCCTTTTTCATGCTCATCGTTCGTTCCTGTCAATGCATTATTCAGTCAGTGAATGGAGAATCATTGCAGCTAGAGACAAAGTTAGGCACTTATCTCATCTACCACCTGTCTAGCTGGAAGACCAAAAATCCCTCAACTGGAATCGGTGTGTGCATGTGGCTATATGTGAGGAAAAAAGATTGCAAAAACATCTTTTATTGGCAATCTAACTTTTATAGAAAAAGTTTGTAGACATGGGCCATCTTTACAGAGATAGGCGTAGGTGGGTGGTGGTCAAGGATGATATGTCACACAAGCTGCGACACTGAAAACACACAGACACCCACACACAGACTCTTCTCACCGATGTGTTTTGACACTGCACTGAGGAGCTGTTGAAGCGCAGGGCAGGAACCCGGTGCTCGTTTCCTTGGATGGTGAGCAAACACTCGTAACCCCTCTGTCCAGACTGTGGCTGAGGAAGGTTTTTAGCCCGTAGGGTGATGGGCTTCACCACATTGACAGGCACCAGTATCCTTTCTGCAGGCAGCAACTGGGGACACCCCTGGAGGCAAAGCAGCAAAGAAACAAGAAAGGTGGTCAGTGGGTCTATTGCAATTGCAATTAAAACATTGTTACTCAAAGAGATCCAACAGTGTCGCTGTTGAGCTTTTGCTTAAATAAGCCTTTTGTGTATTTTGATTCAAATGTATTCTCCACTTCAGTGTTGTTAGAAGTGCAGTTGATTTCTGCAGTGTAATGAAAATGCCCAAGAGAAGCACATATAAGGTTAAAGAGACTGGCATTATTAATGTCTAAAAGTGACATGTGATTCATTTAATCCACAGACCCTATGACAGATGAATGTACGGTAAGCTTTTTTTTTCTGGATTCACAAGTATGACAAACATGCCTGCTAATTAATAATATTAATATTAGAATATTAAAATTCTAAAATATCCATCACCGCAACTGAAGGACACGGCTATATTATTTGTCAAATAATCCCATTAAAAATTCTCCAAAAGGAACCAAGACCACAAACACAGTGGACAGGTCCATCAACTTCAATTAGCATACACCAACGAGTTATAGCTCACTGTGTTGAGACACCTGCCAATCAAAATCCCTCAACTCCCGTATCTGGATGAAAAGTCTAAATGCAAAGACTGTAGTCACTAGGACGAGGCTAGCTATCCCACAGAGACCACAATCATTTTTTGTAAACATGCTTTTCAATGTAAAGTTTGTAAAGCTTTTGGAGTCAGAATAAACTGGGCACCAAAAGAACTGTAGTTTTTGGCACTTCCATACTGGCTCGTTTTTTTAGTCCTTTTGGTTCAGTGATGTGTTCCACACTCTCCCATCACTGGGGTCAAATGCAGCACTGATCTCAGGATGTCCTAAAAACTCCCTGAAAAGTCTTCAGTTACTCCAAAATGCTGCAGCAAGACTCCTGACAGGGACTGGAAAGAGAGAGCATATTTCTCCTATATTGGCTTCCCTTCATTGGCTCTCTGTTAAATCCAGAATTGAATTCAAAATCCTGCTCCTCACATACAAGGTCTTAAACAATCAGGCCCCATCTTATCTTAATGACCTTGTAGTACCATATCACCCCATTAGAGCACTTTGCTCTCACACTGCTGGCTTACTTGTTGTTCCTAGAGTATTTAAAAGTAGAATGGGAGGGAGAGCTTTCAGTTTTCAGGCCCCTCTTCTATGGAACCAGCTTCCAGTTTGGATTTGGGAGACAGACACTCTCTCTACTTTTAAGATTAGGCTTAAACTTTCCTTTTTGCTAAAGCATATAGTTAGGGCTGGATCAGGTGACCCTGAATCCTCCCTTAGTTATGCTGCAATAGGTTCAGACTGCTGGGGGACTCCCATGATTTATTGAGTTTTTCCTTTTCAGTCAC
>VURO01018640.1:0-17630 GCA_015108175.1 Pelvicachromis taeniatus | reverse complement strand
ACACACACACACACACACACACACACACACACACACACACACACACACACACACACACAGAAACAAATAAATTCTGTCTGAACCAAAGTGCAACTGTGCATATCTATATTAATATACGTATCTTTTAGATGTTTGCACTGATGTGAGTAGCACTCTTGCTGTGTTTATGTGAGTGGGCCCATACTGTCGAAGTGTTTCCACTTCAAATTAAAGCCACGTGCTATGCAAAAGTGGAAATTATACCATAACACTCCATTAAACAAACCAGCAGTGGTGCTGCGTGTTTGCATGAGCAGCCCTTTATTGGTTTTGTGGCATGTTCTCCTGTGTGTACATGACAATCCACAGCCATCAAAGGCATTTTTGCTAACTTTTAAAAGAAACCGGCACAGCGTGACTTTACAGCAGACCCATCACACCACTTTCTGCTTTTGTTCTTGGGCTATAACGGCTTTTTATGATATAGTGATCAAAATAAACTATTTTTATCCCTAATTATCTTACTCTGAGCCATCCTCAGCATTTAACATTCTCCTCACTGGCTGTCTTCTAGCTCGGCAAACAGAATATCCGACTCATGGGCACCATCTCCTCTACCTCCAGGTGCAGAGGTTCCAAACTCCAACCAAACTGATTGGCAATTTTTCAAATCAATCAAACAATCGGGTCAAACAATTGTCTGAATATGATTCGCTATCGTTACATGACAGAAAGGCACTGAGAGGCCGGATGATGTGAAGAACCTGTGCTGTCAGGAAATACCAAAGGTTACACATCTCCCTGTGTCATCACTCACAGCTGCGTTTACGTGTACAAATTCAGCTTGCCGCACTTACAGCTTTGCTATAAGGAACATGTGAAAAGCCATTTAAAGTCACTTACAGTTTATATTCTTACATTGTGACTTCTCAGCGCTGCCTTTTTTAAATTAAAAACCTTTTGCTTTCAGCTTTAGCCAAGCTGAAAATCCCCGTTTCGTCACTGCTCTGCTGACTCTAAATATGATGGCTTTTCGCTGCTGATTGGCTGAAAAAACAGAAAATGTAGCCACTGTTGTTTTGAGTTTTTTTCTCTAGTAAAGGCAAGAAAATGTAACGGTAACTTTCTTACATAACTAAGTGTTTAGAGCAGTCTAAAGCCTGAGCTTCTGCCTCACAGGGATTACATGTACACACACTGACCTCATTATTTAACATTTTTACCATGGGTCATCCCATGTCAGCTCACCAAATGCTTCCAGCCTGCCTGCCTCTCATTTCCCTGAAGAAATTACAGGGTGACGATACAATGTTTAATTCTTAAAATAAAAACCTGTCAAATTTGAGTTTTCTATTGTTATTTTCCTCACAAAAATCTTTTTGTGATGAAGTTAGGGTCATTTTGATAGTATCAATTCTTGTGCTTTATTATTTCCGTAGTTAAGACTATAATGGATTAATGGTTCATACATAAGTTAGCCTAGTGCATGAGACACAAACTGTAGAACTGATTTTCTATCATTTTCACAATTACTACATGACACAGGCTTCAAAAACATATGACTTAAAATTTTGGATATGTTGCTATCAGACACCAAATCTTCCTTAAAAAAGTCAAATAGAAATTGTTAGATGATGTCGTTTTATTGGGATATCATAATGAACTTGCATGAGTTTCATGCTATAGATTATATCTCATATATGGGGCATGTATGCGTGTTAAAAATTGAAACGGTTCTTTCTGCTGTCCTATGCAGATTGTACTAACTAACTTTCAAGCAAACCCTATTGAAATTTGGCAGCGTATCATCAGCCAGTTTGGAAATAATCAGGCTGGGAATGTTTCTTAATTTAGGTAATTGATATGTTTGATGAACATCTGCTGTTGTAACAGTATATATACTATTGTAACTGCGAGAGAGAGAGCGAGAGAGAGAGCGAGAGAGAGAGAGAGAGAGAGACCACCATTCACATTTATAGCCCATTCTGACCTAACATATATGTATTGGGACCTGTAGAGAACCCACACATGCACAGAGACAACATGCAAGCTCCAGATAGGAAGGCGGTGGATTCAAACCCAAGACTTTTGATAACTTTTTCTACCATCAAAGACCCTTTTTTATATCCAACCCTAAAGTGAGCACTGAATTAATATTTGAGGTCTTAAGCAAAAAAACATTTAAATACATCAAAGATAGAATCCCCCGCTCTTTAATACAGTCTCCTGGTTTTGAATACGGACTGTTAGGTTTAACAACGTAAGAGCAACCCAGACAGGAAAAACATTAGCTGCCTTCCTAAGTGTCTGTCTGTTCTCTTATCTCTGTATATTTCTCACTTAAATGACTTTTTTCTTTCTCCCCGCCTCTGGCCATAAATCAACAGTTACATAAACTGCCTTCAAGTTAGTTTCCACCAGTGTTAGATGAGACTCCCTTTAGTACAAAACAGGATGTTATAGAAGCCTGGTTCATACAGTTCAGCTGAGCATGTGTGTAGCAGAATTAAACTTCTCCAGGTTTTTCGGCGGATGTGGGCATAAACACATCGCTCAAACGTCTCTGTGCGAGTGTGGGCTCGGTTGCTAGAACACGAGACGGGAGAAGGGTCGACTTTTTCCATGATATAACCACCTTAAATCAGCTGAGACCGAACACATAAATACACACAAACTTGTGGAGGCTACATTTACGCTCACCTGGGCGCAGCGATAACGTTCTCATTCATGTGTGCTGAACAGAAATACAGCTAGTGATGTGCACAAAACCAACTGCCAAAGTCTACTCCTGTCACACACCTGCAACCACACACACACACACCCCCACACGCTTGTGTACACACTGTGTATGCTTGCAAACTCACACTTTTACCCAGGTGATGCAGCTGATGTGTGCACTGTAGCTGCAGAGCAGATGAAGCACATCAGCCGCCTCGATATAAACAGCTTGAACTAATGATTATCATTATGTAATTGTCTAATATTGCACTGTCTGCTAAAGTATTGTTTAAATTGAAAGCACAAAAACTGCATTTAGTACGCCTGGGTTCCTAAAAGTAGATCATTGGATGACATATTTTATGTATGACGGTAGAAAAAGAGCATTCCTGCCTCAGTTTTGGGGGCATTTAGTAACAGACAGTTTTACAGTTTAGCTGTCAGATGCAGTTAATCACTTTTTTCACGCAGCCACGGAACAATGAATAAAACTGAGCATGCGATCTGGGCGTGAATTCGAATTTTTCAGCTTTCTCTGTATTTTAATAGGTGTCTCCTCTCTGCAAACATGCTTTCATACCGCCGACATTCGCAGCGTGTTAAACAGATATGACGACAGATGTCATTTTTTTTTCTGTCCCTTGACTCATGTGGCCCTTTTCGCAACAAGGTGAGACGCTTAGGCTTACAGGACATTTGGGACTGCTTAACATGGACGATGCACTTAAAGTAGAGTAACATATGCCTTCAACTGTAGCTTGCACAAATTATTACGTGGCAAAATTAATTCAATTTCAGTGCTTTTGAGGTCAGTCCACGGATAATCTCCAGCTGAAAGGGGGCATAAAAAGGAATGACTTAGGTCTGTACTGTTTATTTGCCTTAACCATCTTATCTAATAACATTCACAGATAACAAAATCTTCTTTTTAAATGGACCATTTATGGAATTCAACGAAGACCACACTTTAAACGCAGCACACACACACACACACACACACAATAAGGCAAGTGCTAATTTGTTCCCTAATATTCTGTACAGAGGCGGACATTTCATTAGATGACACTTCAAATACAGTGACATAAACCTGTTACATGCTTTTGGCTGATCTCCACTTCATTCATTTGGGGGGAGGGAGGCACTGCTGAGGAAAGGATGAGAGGAAGAGATAAAGTCTCACAGTTTGAGAGAAGCAGCGAGAGAGACAGAGGGAGGGAGGAGGACCGAGGAGTGGATCCAAACCACTTGTTATCCGCATTTCCCTTTCTTTCCACCCTATTTGGGCTAAATACTAGCTGGCATGCTTTTGTGAGAAGCATGCAGGGAGGTGGGGGGTGTCTGGTGGTTAAAAAGGGGAGGGGTGTTCGCAACCTTGTCAAAAAAGGTCAGCAAAAAAAAAGAAAGAAACTCCTCTGGACAAAAAAACAGCTCATCCATCTTTTTATCATCTCCATTATTGATTTTTTTTTTTTAAAGCAACAACCATTTTTGTAGTGCATTCCTCTGAGGCTTTCCCATCCCCTCTGAGGGGGGCAGGTGGCAGCTGCTCTGCCCCCCCACCACTTCCCCGCCTCTGACTCTCTGGCGGACAGAGTTCGAAGCTCCAGCCCACACTACTGCCTCTAACATTAGCATTGCTTTGAGGAAAAAGCCATGTGGAGCTACATATCAGGGGACACACACGGCCCCATGTAATGTTCACACTCCCCTTCCTTCTCTCTTCTATCTGTGCACTCACTTCCTGCAAGGGCTTCAAAAACAGATCTGCCTGTGTTTGCTGCAAAAGAAAGCAACTAGTCTTCGAGAGCTGACCCTGAGCAGGGATCTCCCTCAAAACCCTCGAACGTCACCCGGCATTTCTGCACTTATTTAGCTCCGAAGTTTAGATCAAAATGTGACTTAAAAAGCACTCTTGACACACACGCACACACAGTCTCCTTTGCCACTTCCCTTTTGCACGAGTACGTGTTTTAAGTACACGAAACGAAATGAAAGCCATCCTTGATCCAGCTTTAACTTCACTGCATGCTGTTCCAGAAGCAACCGCTGGCTGATAAAGCACACAATACACACACACAAAAGAGAAAATACAGGAAGCTTACCTCACTTTGTAGCAATGTACAAGCTGTTCAGCAGTCCATCACCCAGCACTTTCTCTCTAGACTAACTTTGTGCACTAGCAGCAGTAGCAGGAGGAGGAGGAGGAGGAGGAGGAGGAGGAGAAGCAACAGGCGAGAATAAAAGAAAGCACCAGAGAAAACAAATATGAAGCAAGAACGAGAGAGAGGGGAGGGGGGAGAACAGTCGAGAGGGGGTAGGAGGAGAAGAGTGACTGAGAGAGTGAAGCAGAGCTGACTGTGACTGACTCCCAGACTCTCCTAGTCTGAGAAGGTTTATTCAAAGCCCACAAACTAATTGCTTCTCAGACTGCTTGCCTGCCTCCCGAGCCTGACGTCAGCACAGTCACATGACCTTGCTGTGGTGTGGAGGGGAAACGAAAAGGGGAGGGCAGACAGAGAGTCACAGAAGGAGAAATAAAGAGACAGAGAAAAAGACATAGGGAGAGAGAGAGAGCGCGAGAAGGAGAAGCCGGTGTTGCCTTGGTAACAGGAATACTGCACCACAATGATTTCAATAGGTCATCTGACACACGCATGCACGCAGACTCACAATGAGGAGTTAGAGAGAAGGAAGAGGTAAGAGAGAAAAGGGGAAGTGGAATTAAAAAGTTTCTGGGTTTCTCCAAATATTATTTAAAAAAAAAAAAAGTGTTACAGAAAAGAATGAAAACTTCACCGGCCCTTACAGTGACTGCCTGCAAAGCTCAAGTTTTAAACCTTCCATACATGTTGTGTTGGCTTCCACAGGTAACCGTTTACTCCTGCTGTTTATGCTCAAAAGCCTAACAATGCTCAATTCCTGCAGGGCGCCAGTGATCTCTTCAAGACGTGACTAATAACAGAAGTGTGTGAAAGAGAATAAATTACTAATATACCCACATAAAGTTACCAAGTTTCATGGGAAAAATGAATAGTGCAGATACGGGTATGATTACAGCTCCATGGTTTATTGGAGACACTACATACAGTACACTTCCTGTTGTCTATGTCAGAGTTAATGAGGCACATCAGCCGGATTCTTTCAGGTAGCAATGTTTGGTTGAAATGTGTCACAAATATCCTTCTACAGGAAATAACACACTGATACTCAAGTGGATTTGAGGTGGAGACTTGCAGGAGAAACCTGATGCCACATGAGGGGTTAATTTTGAACGTTTTAGCCAGCAGCTTGTTAGCCAGACATAAGAACAGGGAAACGGCTCTGTCCAGACATAACAAAATCCATGTGTAAACATCTGTACACTTCAGTAACTTATGAGTGTGAATATAGAAGACAAAGGCTCTAGGACGGTTCTAGTCCCAATAAAAAATAGAAAAACAAAACTTTTTTACAAGAGATGGATGTAACTTTGAGTCTGCCAAACTTAGACAGGGTGGAAGTGCCTTAAACCTGCTTTCTTTCTAAAGGCCAACGGCAGGTGTATCTTCTGACTGATAAAAGAAGTCCCGCCATCCAAGGCACACGGCTGTTCAAAACGTCTGCTTATAGGAGGCAGCCAATCAGAAGTGTTAAATTAAATGGATGGAAAAGGGAGCTAAAACTGAAGGGGTGAGGGGGTGAAACAAAGCCGTGCACAAGATCAATTTGAATTGTTCTGAATTCACTGTAGTTGAAAAATAGAAATATACAGCTAGAAATGAGCAATAAAATGACTAATTTCTTCAAAAATCAAACAAAAACTACAGCTTAATTGGCCCGTTTACTGCCAGGCATGCTGAATCAAGAAATCCCCTAAATAGGACCTGTCTGACAAAGTGAAGCAGGCTGACCGATTTCATAGATAACAAATCATATCACGATATAAGAAAGTCTAGAACATCCTATTGATATACTTTGACATGATCTTAAACAGGCTTTTTTCCCTGAAAAACTGCAGTTTGTATTTACTCAAGTTATCTTTGACTAATACTAAAATCGTTTAATGTGTCAAATGTACAAAAAAAAAAGTTATTATGAAGGGGGCAAATACTTTTTACAGCACTGTAGGTGTACATATGTTTGCATATTTTCCTTTTTGTACTAGCAATTGTAGCATTAGTGTTACATATCCATCTGTTGAAGGGCCATCACGCTATCATTTCCAAAATGTTGTTTGCATTGTATTAAGTGTAACTGGGCCAGAGCCCAGTAAGAGACAGCGGGACAGAAAAATGGCCAAAGAACCTCTTTGCACACCCCCTCCCTACACTCATCCAGTCTGTGAGTATGAACAGCTTTGGCATGATAACATCATTTGAATAGCATCTGCTGGCCAGTTGAATGGAGTGCATGGGGGCCCAAAACAGGGTGAGGAAGAGTGGAGGGTGGGGGTGAGGTCAGCCAAGAGAAAAGCACCCCCGGCTTGACTACTGTGAATAAGGTTATGTATGACTGAGTCAGAGGCACAGAGAAAGAGACGAAAGAAAGAAAAACAGGGTGAAGAGAAGCTACAGAGTGCAAGGAAAAGTCATTTAGAGAGAGAATTTAGAGAGTCTGTCAGGTTGGTAAAGTGATTGAGAGACATATTAGACTAAAGGCTGAGTCCTGGGATTAGTGGGCTGGCTGGTGATGCCTTAAGGTGAATGCAAAGCCTTTCAGAATATGATTTTGCAAAGGAGGTGGGAGAAAATGGTATTTATTATAACCGCTGAGGGATGATGATGACTGCAGTGAATTATTTTTTATTGCAGGAGATAAATAAACATGCTGCAGGAAAACTGTATCATCCAGGATGAAAAAAATCACTCCATATAATGGAGTGGCCACTTGAAGCTGGCTCTAAAACTAATCAATCCCCCGAGATCTGGATATTTAAACCCAACTAGCATAAAACATGGCTTGGGTCTCTATAGCTAATGTAGCCCGTCATAATGGATCATCATGGATCGTGTGCGTGTGTTATAGGCGTCATATGAGCCACAGAGCAGGACCTGTTGTCCGTGTTCGCAATGTTGGTTACCTAAAAATGATATTGTGTACTATAGCATTGAAAAAAAACCTGCGTCCAAGCTCAGGGCAATTTGCAGAAACCTCAATGACATTTGACGACATCAGGCAAAGCATGTGGGACCCAGGACAACTTTTCCCAACTTTGGTGACTGATTGAGAATACTGATACTGTTAAAAGTATTCACTCATCCATCCAAAACATTGCAAGGTGTTCCAGTCACTTCCATGGCCACAGGTATATAAAATAAAGCACCTAGGCATGCAGACTGTTTCTGTAGAGACGTGTGAAAGAATGGTTCTCTCTTAGGAGCGCAGTGATTTCCAGAATGGTACCGTGATAGGATGCCACTTGCACAACATATTCCACAGTCAACTGTTAGTGGTATTATAACAAAGTGGAAGTGACTGGGGACGACGGCAATTCAGCCACAAAGTGGTAGACCACGTAAAATTACAGAGCAGTCTCAGTGGATGCTGACACCATAGCGCACAGAGGTTGTAACTCTCTGCAGAGTCAATCACTAAACCTTCAAACGTCATGTTGCCTTCAGATTAGCTCAAGAACAGTGTGTAGAGCTCTTCATAGAATGGGTTTCCATGGCCAAGCAGCTGCATCCAACACTTAAATCACCACTGGACTCTAGAGCAGTGAAGACGTGTTCTTTGGAGCGATGCCTCACATTTCTGAGTCTGGGTCTGCTGGTTACCAGGATAATGGTACTTGTCTGACTGCAATGCAACAAGTTTGGTGGGGAGGGGATTGTGGTGTGGTGCTGTATTTAAGGAGTTGGGCCCCTTAGCTCCAGGGAAAGGAAGTCTTAAAGTTTCTTAATGCATACCAAAACATTTTGAACAATTTCATGCTCCCAACTTTGCGGGAACAGTGTGGAGATAGCCCCTTCCTGTTCCAACATGACTGTGCACTATTGTACAAAGCAAGGTCCATAACGACATGGATGAGCAAGTCTGGTGTGAAGAACTTGACAGGCCCACACAGAGTCCTGACCTCAACCTAGTAGAACACCTTTGGGATGAATTAGAGTAGAGACTGCGAGCCAGGCCTCTTGTCCAACATCAGTGTCTGACCTCACAAATGTGCTTCTGGAAGAATGGTCAAATATTCTCATAAGAACACTCCTAAACCTTGTGGAAAGCCTTCCAGGAGTAGTTGAAGCTGTTATAGCTGCAAAGGGGGGCCGAAATCATGTGAAACCCCATGGATTAAGAACGCCATATGCGCGTGAGGCACATGAGCCAATGCGGTTGGCTATATAGTTTATATTTTATACTGTATATAGTGCAATGGAAACACTTTGTTATTTCCAGAAAACAGATGTATTACTGCAGACCACCTGGTGTGGCTGCTTTTTAAGCAGCACTTCTACATACATGCATGCATGCATGCATGCAACCGTTTCTGGGTATTTGTGTGTGTGCGTGTGGTGTGTATGTTGCGTGTGGATAACAGGCACTAGAGAGAATTCCTTCCTCCTGAAGACTCAGGAAGCAACAGCCTGGGCGGAAGAGAAAACAACAACTCTTTCCAAGGCAAACCCTTCAGAAGTTCTTCCTTTGGAAACGGAAACAGTCCCTGCACACTGTGTCAGTGTTTCAAACACATTTCTAAATAACTCCATTGCTGTTTACAATGTGTTTCTAAAATCAGCTGAAGGCATTACAAAAACTAAGGTTAGAAACAATGAAAGTTCCTGAATTGGCAAATCAACCAAAACAAGCGATGTATGAATGCATTCTTATGGGTGGGCTGAAGTTTCTGTGATGTTAATATAAGCAGCTGGACTGGAGGTATTACATAACAGCAGCTTATAAAATGGATAATCAGCTGGGGAAGACCTATGACTGTCCACAAGGTTTTGAGTTGTACAGGGGCATTAGAGTTTGATTACTCACCATATTACAGGCCTATTTCTGTGCTAGCAATAATAGAGAGAACATTGATTTTTGCAGAAAATCTATCACTTGGTGTCTGGAACATTTGATTTGGTGTGAAATCATTTTAAAACAAAGTTTATAACACAGAACAATAAAACGGTACATTTTATTCTGACTGTGGTACTATTCCTGTATTGATCTCTACAGTGAGTAATTGTGAATAAAGCTTGTGATGCATGCAGTGTGAGTAGTTTGACAAAAATGAACAGTGATCCAATAGCATAACGACAGAGGAAGGGTAAGGACGACAAGCTCAATATATTATTGCAAAATGGCACATTTCCAGTAATATTAATAAAAGCATTAGAGAGAGTTTAGCACTCTGTAATCTAGCTGGATAGGCAGTTAAGAACATTATCTATATAACATATAGACGGGCATTATGCACACAGTGTAAACCCTGTCACACAGAAGTTGGAGTAGAAAAAAATGAAAAGAATTTGCATCATAAGAATTACTTTTACATACCCTGAGATGAACTTTGCCCTTGTTTAAAATGAACATCCACTACTGTGATCTCACATGTGTGTCACATGAAATAAGGAAAATATTATTGGTTTCTTTTAGGATTTCTGGTGAAATTCTAGCATAGAGGTAAATAAATGCTGATTTCTCATGAACTGTTGCTCCACCCTCATCAAGAACGGCTTGGAACAGCATGAAGTATTTCTGCCACTGCATGTCAGATACTGCTAATTGGGATTACAGATAATGTGGCATTGCACAATGGCAAGCCTTGCATTTCTGTGCAAGTTCCAACTGCAACACGCATGTATGGGAATCAGCAGAAACCTGGCTGGCAGAGCGGGAAGTGAAATCATCTCCCACACACCATATGGTTATGAATGTAACAATGCACTGTCCTAAGAGGAGACAGAAGACATCCACAGGCCCACCACCAACCATATAAATGTGCAGTCATGCAGAAAATCCCACGGGGTAAAAATGACCTGTAAAAAAAAAAAAACCTGCAAGGAGGTCACTTGACTGCAAAATCCTCCTTCATCCTATAGTAGTTGGTGTCAGGGAGTCTGGCATATACTGTATACACACAGCTGTTCTTATAGCTTTCCATTATTAACATACGTTCAATACACAAATCTCACTGCACCGAGTAGGACCACTAATCAAAAGCAAATCTCTTCCTTGTGTGTTATGCAACTGCAACACAAGGGGAGGGCAGACTGATGCGCCTCGCTGAACAGGCTAATCCAACATATCACACTGTTTGCCAAAGCACATGACGACAGCATCTCTGAGGTCTGCGTAGTGCAGTAAAACACATACGCTAATGCATATTCATTTAATATAAAACATCAGTTGAAGGAGAAAATGATTTGTGCACAAAGTTAAAAAACAAACAAACCCTAAAAGAGATAAAAACATAAATGCACATCTATGAGACTGATTAGCTGCAATATTGAAAGGATTCATTGCATTAAGACTCTTAGTAAATGTATTATTTAGACGTTGTTTATATGATGACAGGTATCAGACTGGGGACAGACCCTACATGTGGACACTGACAGTCAGACAGTAGAACATAGTGAACAAGTGAGTGCATACAGATGATAACACACAGGAAAAAGGCAAACTGGGAACAGAGCAGTGTCACTAGGCAACAAATGAAAGTGACTATAGCCATGCTAGCTGCTGTGTGAGCTTGGCTTGGGCACAATTCAGCTAAACGGTAACGTTAACATTACTATGAGGATCTGGGTGGTAAGAACAATATGTACCCTTTCATTTGTAATTTCCAAGAATGAGATATTGAGAATAATAGACGTTTCAACAAATTGTAATAATGTAATGAGTAATGTAATGTACTACAAATACACAAAAGTAGTAACTAATTTAGGCTAATCAAGTGGTATCACATGGAAATACTGTATCAATAATCACAGCCAGAGTAAGGTTATAATTCTCTTTTCTTTCGATTCTGTAGAAACTATGAAAATACAGCAACCATATAAAGTCCTGAATGATGAGGCCCCATCATATCTCAAATGCTTCTTAGTACCATGTTATCTAAGGTGACAGTCATGCAGGCCTAGAGACTGGTCAGTGAACCTCTGGTTGGAAAAAATGTGATTGCAGGAGGTTGCTTGCTGTTGCTCGGTGAAATTGGTTGCAAAGAGGTATGCAACCAGTTTGCATACTGTGCTAAACTCTTCACAGCTGTTTTGGTCAATAGCAGATTGACGCAGTACTCTGTAGTCTGCATGGAAGACATCGACTTGATGTAACTGTTTGATGGAAACTAGGAACTCAGACCGTTGGGCTTCAAACTAAAAGCTGTGCAATACCACTGAAACCAACACCTTTTGAAATCAGCAACTTTTACTTTGAAGGTGAACAGTGTCCGTTTCTGGTTTACAATGTACTGTTTCAAGTTTCCACAACCACAGCAATCAGCTAGCAACCAAAGCAATTACAACAGGGTTTTTGGTCAGGCACCCTCTATTCACCCAGTGATAGCCAGCAACTATTCGCTAACTGGTCAGAGAATATGTATTTTTCCCTAGTGACTGGAGGTTGCCAATCAACCTCCTGCCCCATGTAACTGAAGCCTAACTACAGCACTTGTGGTTCCTAGAGTTTACAAAAGTTAATTGGGAGGTAGACCCTTCAGCTGTGGGGTTTCCCTGCAGTGGAACCAGATCTCAATTTGTGTTCACACGACAAACACCCCATCTAATTTGAGTTGAAGCAGAAAAATGACTCCTCATATTCATTAATCATATTAAATGTGTATGAGTCAAATGTGTCTATATTTCATCACAGTCCAGAGGGGCGAGAAGATTGTTACTTACAGAATGGATTTATTTAATTCTGTTTATAGCTAAAGAGGTGGGCTGTGGAGAAACAGGAAATCTTCAGTGAAAGAAAGGTTTGTTATACAATCGGCAAAGTGTCTCAAGAGTTACTCAACAGCATTACTACCCACTCTTTCCTAAATGATTCAGAAGGCTGAAGACAAGACTGATGACCAGTCTGTCCCATCCCATTGTTTTTTATGGCAGATGGCAGGCTGGATGCAGAGAAAGGATTAAGCAGAGCCCACTGTCTCAGGCTCTCTCTTATCAGAACACAGCAGGTTGGGAGCCAGAAGCAAGAAAAAGCAACATCACCACCTCCCCTATGAGTCACTCACTGGTCCCCTGCTCACTATTACTTAAAGCCAGCACGCACACAATGAATACATATGTAAAGACCCAGCATACAAATACACACTCCCACAACTCAACAGTCTTACAGAAATAGAGCCGCGGGGTTCGCATACTGATGACTGTCTGCTGGGGAGAAGGGAATAGACAGATGCAGCTCTCCAATCAAATGTCAGACTCGATGAAATTCAAGAAGGAAGCTCAAAGCAGCAGAAGATATTTTAGCATTTTTATTTTGATTTCTATTCACCCAGAACTTCTAGTGAGTCACGCAGAATTTGTTTTTCAGACTTTGGACAAACACAAAAGGGTTGATGTAAAATAGCTAAGTCTAAAAACGACAATAGACTGATTGCACTGCAGCTTCACATTTACAGACATGAGAGTGTTATCAACTTTCCCATTTATTTCCCATCTATATGTATCGAAGCTTTCAATTTAGATACAAACAAAGAGTTTGAGAGAGATTCAGAAGGCTTTTCTGTCCAAAACAACTAACTGCGATCACTTCCATTGATAAAATATTATCTGTAAACTGAATTAGAAATTCAGCGACACCCCACCTCCCCTTTTAGATTAGCGGGAACCATAAGAGGTTTCCACTGAGTCCAAGTGACCTCAAGCATGAGTGGGAGAGGCACAGTTGCTGGCTGTCCTTGGTTTTTGCAGTAGACCTCTTATATGGGCAAGCTGCAGCTGTCTGTAACTGTGTGAGACACGCATGTCTGTGTGTGTTTCTGTGTGTGTGTGTGTGTGTGTGTGTGTGTGTGGCTAACAACTAAGACTGAACATTTGTGCAACAAAGACCAAAAGGATGTTCGGGCCATTTATCTCTTTTAATGTTAGGAACATAAAACACACACACACACACGTACATATTTGTCCCTGTCTTATAAGTAACTGTGTGTATGTGTGACTGTGTAATGGCCCTTGTTTAGAGGGGGATCTGGGGGCCTGGGAACTGTGTCGAAATCACACTGGGCTTCCTCTGGCTCATCTTGGAGTCATGGGAATCAACACTGACCAAAAACAACAGGGCTCATGCATGCCGCAGAGTGACAACGCCACATTTCACCAATTCTGACTGGACATAGCACACTGTCTTCAACAGGAAAAGGAAAGAGAAATGTCTTCTTTACAATGATGTGAGCCCCCAATGTAGCTCATTTCAACAAGTGTTAGTACTGTAACATTTACATATTTTGTGGGAATCTGTGTCAACGTTCCCAGAAAGAAAAAACACACTAGGTTACTTCTAATGCCAACTGAGAATACCTGCTGCAGTTTCACATTAAAAGCATTCAACATGGTCAAACACAAGATGACTTTTGTACCAAAGTACTCACAGAAAATACTTTGTGTTATTCATAGACTGTATAAAACACAGACATGTCTTAAACCTGAATTCTTTGACGTGGCGAGCAGATGGGCGACTCCCTTGACTGCGGTATTCCTCATTTTCACAATCACATCCACCCCTCGCTTGTCACAACAGGTTTAAAAACACCTAAATCCTGATGAAGAAAATGCCGGTGGCTATGTCTCTATATTATGTACAGTCTATGGTATTTTCATTTAGCTTTTTCAGTTAGGCTGCTATCACTGTGGCCTTTTGACCCAAGTCAACAGAGCTTAATAACAAATGATCAAGATTGCACCTAGAATGATGTTACTGGTCTGCTACTTTATTAAACTGACAATCATCTTAGTTTACAGTCTGCGAGTTGTAGAATCAAATTGATCAGATCTTATTTTGAAAGCCTGACAGTGCTGCAAACTGCCACTGCTTTCAGCAATTTCCTTCTGGTCGAAAAATCGAACAACAGATTGCTCAATAATTATAAAAAACGTTTGTTTTTTAAAAACTGAAACCCTATTGAAGCATTTAACTTAATAACACTTAATTGTCTCAGTGTGCCACGGTGTTCTTTGCCTGTTATAAAAATTTATATTAGTATGATTGAATTGCAGAGAAAAGGTTGGTTTGAAGACGAGTGAGCAACGTGTTCCTCCTGATTACCCCACAGGTTCACAGTGTACCCTGGTTTGCTTTATCACTCCAAGGACTACCTTTCATGTTGGAGGTGTGATAACATTCATGTGGAAAGAAACAAATGGCTATTTTCTTGTTTTTTGTGCAAACCTTTAGTGTCTTCTCCTGGGCTTACAGGGTAACGTCTTGATTTTAGAGCACAGACTCGATCACATCTGTAAAAAACCAGACAAACAAAAAACAGGGAATACAGTTAAACAAGACTAAGAGTCAGCAGAAGCCTAACCACCAAGACGTCCATGCATTAATATGATTTATTATCTGTACACCAACACTATCATACAGCATTCGTGTGAAAATAAAGTTTTCATGTGAGGGCACATAGTCAGGTGACAACGAAGTGCATCACATGATTCAGCAGCTTGTAGAACCACCTCTAGCTGCAATAACTCAAACTAATCTTTAGTATGACTCTGTCAGTCTTTCACACTGTTGTGAAGAAATTCAGACCCACTTTTCTTTACAGCAATGCTTCAGTTGATTGAGGTTTGCACGCTCTTGTTTATCCGGCTTTCTAATGGGGATAATCTAATATAGATACTGCACATTTCAGAAGGAAATAGACGAATTAACTTGGAATTATTGGAATTAAGCTTGGTCACTATGTCTGCTATATTTAGAACAGAGCGGGAGAAAAAAGTGGAAAAATTCCCAAAGCTCAAATCTTATTTTTGAACAGCAAATCCTTCTAAATCCAAAAGTAAGGGCAGGCCCAGCTGTGTGCTGACTACTTGAAATCTGAACAATAATCTATCTGTCTAAACTGTCATCAAGACTCCAGATTATCAAAAGAAAAACGAGAAAAGAATAGAAATGATGCTTTATTTTAAGACGTCAAAGACTGTCTGAGTACAGCGTGCAATGAGGAGTGAATGGAGACTGAAAAAAGATGACAATGGAGGACTTTCATTATTATGCTTTTTACCACAGAGATGAGCCATCTTATAATAACTACCCTTCAATTCCAGGCATCACTTTTGGACACCGAGCTGCATGACCTTCTCTTTGCAAGCGCAAAGTGTTTGTCTCAGCTGCAACAATGAGAGCTGATGCCATTAAAGCTTTTTCCTGTTGGGCGGCTGCAGGGGAAAGTGTGAGGAAAGCTACCTTCCGTGCTGCAGCGGCTGAGGGAACAGAACAGCTCCTGAGGTTCCTGTCCTCTCTCCCCAGGCTTTCTCGAATAACACAACTTTGGCACAGCACAGTGTGGCAACCACAAACTCTGCAGGCAAACTGACAACTCTGCATGTGTGTGAGAGGGCGTTTGTGTGTCAGTGGAAGCAAAAGAGCATATTCATCATTACACAACAAAGGAAGAATTTTTCATTTTTCTTTTTTTTACGCACACTCACAGATTTGCTCTCTCTCTCTCGCTTTCTCACATATACCCAGAACACAAAAGCTTTGCATTATCTTATGCATTATGGAAAAGGGAATTGTTGTTAGTGTCAGTCATGTAGAAATATTGAAACACTATAACTGAATCTACATGACTTGCTGAGCATTAGCAGTGTATTTGCAGAGCAGCAGCAGCTTGAGCCAACTATCTGTATCTACACAGGAAGCATTCAGCCACAGTATTGAGCTGCAGGTCACCTGTGTTTTGGCAGTGCTCAGAGCCCAGTACACAATCACTGTAGCTACATGGCAACCGAATAGCAGAAAGTCTGGTTCACCAAATGACATGTATAAAATATAAAGCCATGTTGGCTGCTTTTGAGGCTTTATTTTACAAAATAATGAGATGTGGACTCTCACAATAAGATCCTATGATGATAAACCGCTCATAATAACAGCAATGAGGCCCGCTGATGGTTTATGTTCGTTTGTGAGCGTGGGCAGCTTTAGCTGATTTGGCTTTGTTAGCTTTTTTTAAATGTGTGTGTTCAGCAAGGTAAAAGTGATTTAAGTGTCTGATTAGGTTTGTTGTTATGAATGTTTTCACCTGTTGCTATGATGTGCCTGCACCACTGTGTTTATGTTGTGCATGCATGAAATGCACTGCATCTAACTGGACATATGGGATGCCGACCTGCTGGTCATAAGTGGATATATGAGCTGATAATACTGGAAGTTTGCAGACTCTGGCCCCTGGACTCTAATTTAGAAAATATATTAAAATGACATTATATAAAATGTAAATTAAACCCAGATTACAATGATTTGCAAATCTCCTAAACTCATATTTTATTCACAATAGAATATAAAAACTGTATCAAATGTTTAAACTGAGAAATTGTACCGTTTAGATTTAGATGTGCAAATCATGACATTGTGTTTTTACACGTTTAAACATTTTTGGTTTTGGGTTGTGTGAGCCACAACTATTATTTCCCCCTGCTGTCCATGCAAACAACTTACTTCTCTTCACTTGTACCAAATGCACAGGGACCAAAACAAGATATGTTTCCAACAGTATATATCAGGGGTCACCAACATGGTGCCCGCGGGCACCAGGTAGCCCGCAAGGACCACATGAGTAGCCTGCGGGCCTGTTCTAAAAATAGCTCACTATAACAACTTACCAGTAAGCTGCATCTATTTTTATTTTTTGTTGCTATTTTTTAAAAATCACAATTGCATTGGTAACAATTTGTTAGAGATAATATATAAAAAAAATTTTTATTTTAAAATATTAGATCAGCCAACGGAAACAGTTGCCATAATCAGTGTCTTTACATAGATGAATATCATTAATTATTAATGATAAC